>OMPJ01037819.1:0-12190 GCA_900312935.1 Carapus acus | reverse complement strand
CTGTCTGTCTGTTTGGGTTTTCATGGTTTGGCCAGGGGTGCGACTTATACTCAGATGCAACATTAATGTGAAATTATTGAAATATCTAGTTTCACGTGCTTATTATTATCACATTGACCACCATGTAATGGCACTCTAAGCTTATGCACCAGTATCTACTACTCCTGTAAAACTAAAATGTCAACGTCACGGTAATTTAAGTGCTTCTACCTCCAAAGTTGACTAAGTTGATCATAAGCGACACAAAGAATGAAGGATTCAATGGATTTAGTGATTTAGGGTGAGATTGAGCGTTAACTTAATACCCTGTTTTGTATGCTGCAGATATAACCCTGATCTATATACAGTGTATATATATATATATATTGATCAGGGTTTATATATATATATATTAACCCTGGAATGTAACAATAATACATTAATAATACATACATTTTAGACATGTATTCAGCTGGTCGTCTATGCTTCATGTAGCTGAATAACCATCGATGTGCTACGCTAGCATGCTGCATATTTATTCAGCCTATTTTTCTCTATTCTATCATTATTATGACTTACAGTAAAATACGGTTGCGTTCATCATCAATTTATGATTCTGATGACTCATTTCATGAAATATCCAGTAGCTCTGCAACAAATTACAATTCACACAAATTGCTTAACACATGTTGTGGAAAAATGGCATTTTGTGTAGTTTGGATTTAGCTACTTTCCTCTCAATCTGTCTGTTCCGACAAACTCAACGTTTAACATGCCAAACCTCAACAATTATTCAAAACAATTACAGAAACATAAAGACATTAGACCTGTATTTTTCATGTCTCGCTTCAAATGGAACACTTTGAATGCATAATAAATGTGAAGGGAACAGATTCTAAATGTATAAAATGTAAACAAAAGGGCATATTTGGTGATTTGTCGACCTCAGCTGGCGTCCCTCCCTCTCCACGCAGGCACACGGCCTCCAGCTTCCGGCCGGTGGAGGAGCGCCTGGCGTACGGCAGCACGCCACGCCTCAACGACCACGTCCAGTCCCGCCACTGCAGCAACAACCGTCTGGAGAACCTGTCCAGGCACGGCTCCGCCCAGCGGCTGGAGCACCAGTCGCACCACAGCAGCATCAGGGACCTCAGCGCCGCCATGCAGGGCGTCCTCGGCATCTCCGGGAACGGGATCCGTCGCGTGCTGGAGGACGACGCCACCACTGCCTGACGCTAAACTCTCGAATGACAATGAGGCGCCGCCGCCCCCACCCACAGTTCCTCTTGACTATTGCTTTTTTTTTTTTTTCCACAAAACAAGGGATGTGGAGAAGCCAGCCTGACGGGTCGACAGCCATGCTGTTCGCAACCTCAGCAGAGCGTTACCGAACTGAAACGCGAGCAGGATCCCACAGCTCGATGCCTTAAAGTCAGTGCGTTACCCGAATTCTCAGCTGATTCCAAAAAAGAAAGAAAAAAAAAAAAAAGAAGCTTAACAATTTTTGTGGCTGTGGCCTCCTCGGGTGGAGGGATGAGGGACTCCTGGACCTACTTGAGCCAATCACACAAAGCCGCCACTGCCCAAGTTTGCTCACACAGGACTCGTTTTGTGTGAAGGACTGAGTCAGATTTCAGCTGCGACACCTGAGAAATTACAGGCCTCCGTCCGAACAAGCACCTGTGCTCTGGAAACGCTTTCACTCTCCTCAAGTTTCCGTCGGGTGGCTCAGGTGAGACACTTTGGCCTTTGTCGCACAGGGACGCAGCGGCCGGAATGCCCAGCTGGACCATTTCCACTTTGATCAGCGGTCAGGATTTGGACGATATTCTCTATTTGCATGACTTCCTGCAGCGTGCCGCCGCGCAGCAGGAAATATGTTCAGAATTTAAATTGCAGCCACTGGAAGTGAGGCACCAGAAGAAAAGCAACGGTTCTCCTGTCATCACTTGTTCAACTTTTTTGTTTTTGTCTTTTTTGTTTTTTCCGAGGTTTAGAATCACACGTTTGGGTTTTGTCAGGGCACTTTACAGATTCAGAAAATGAAGGAGCAATGTCCAAACACCCTGCCTTACAGTTAGACCGCGATAGCCGCTTAGAATGAGTCAAGATGAGTAAGGGAAGCTCAAACTAGAGAAATTTAAAGCTGGCGAGTGTGTGTAGTTGATGCGAATGTCAGTCAGGAGCAGAGGTGGTTAGAATAGCCAAATATTGTACTCTAGTGAAAGTAAAGAGTACTCATCCAAAAAATTCCCCAAGTAAGAGGAAAAGGTATTTGGTAAAAGGAGTACTCAGGTAGTGAGTAACTGTAAAGTCATAATGTCTGATTGATTCTTTACAAAATGTGTCATGAGGCAAACGGCAACATGACACAAGGAACAACTTTGATTAATTAATATGAAGGTGAATTGGTAAACAAACGCCATGTTTGCTGCTGTTCAGGCACACGATTGTGTGTACCACGTACAGGTAAAGCACCCCCCCCGCCCGTGTGAAACCAAACAGTCTGAGTCAACGGCCACCAGAGGAAAAGCCATCCCAGCTGTTACACAGAGATTTATGCAATGTGTAGTAATGAAGTCGTTTATGAAGGCGCAAGCACGTCTGTCTGATGTTGTCGTCTGAGTGGAGAATGAACATGGACAACAAGCGTAAGATGAACAGTAGCTAGCGTGGAAAGGCCAGCAGCAGGCCAGGACTTCCAAAGGCAGATGGATGGCAAAGAAGGGAAGACAAAAACAAAGCTTAAGAGCCCATCGCATTGCTTCAAAGACTCCTGACTGTCTGACAGGAGTTTGGTTCCCACATTGACCAACAAATGTGGGAACCAAAACCGTTACATGACTCTCAGTTTACCACAGCAGGGTGTCAACCTACAGTCTGTCTGGACATGAAGAAGTTCAGCATTTTTGTTGCATTCCACTGTGACATGGATAAATAAAATGTTTGTGTAAAAAAAGACAAATTGTGATTTCTCTTTTGGTGGCCAAATGAAGACTGGACCGTGAGATAAAGGGTAACACTTTTGCATTCATGAAAACCAATAGATTGAATTAAAGGCATACTTCACTATGCCAATCTAGTTCAAGTATTTGACCACATACAGGCGTACTTGTAGCATTCCTTGGATTTTTGACAACAGAGCCCCGACTGATGCGTAAGGTTTTCGTTAATTCATTCCCCCTAACAGCAGGTTGATGCCCAGCTCCGCCTTTATTCTTTTGATCCTTACCGCACCGTGAAAACTGTCGACGACATACAAACATTTCACACATATATCCCACCACGATCATCAATATGATGAATAAAGGTTACATTAATTACATTACACCAAGCTAAAAGCATACACAAAATACTTTTACACATTATAAATATGAACAATCAAAGCGTACCTCGCTGCGCTCTCCAAGGAAGGTAAACATGAGATATGTGTCCTTTTTGTCAATTGAACCTTCAGCTGGCGTATGCGATCGTCCCTACAAATGCCCAGACTAGGTTGTGCAAACTTTGCATTAAGTGCTAAGGTGATCTAACAGGCCAGAGCGGAGAATTCACTCGCCACTGGCTGCCATGTAGAAAGTGCAAATGACTCCGGCTGTGCCGCCTACGGGACTGATTTCAATCTTACGGGGTATAGGATATCCGGTCGGTTCGCACCTTAAGATCACATTAAACACGTACAAAATTCAGAATATTGTTGTTACAAAACACAAAAAAAAATAAAACATCCAACTCATAGTCCATCCCATATTACATTAAAAAAATATATATATATAAATATCGAACCAAATACAATTCTCAGAATGGTCCTTTACACAGCAGTCACCTAAGTGCTGGGGATATTCTCCTTATTTTGCTTCAAGATTCAATGTCAGAACACATTTGCAGTAGGTCTTTTAAGCAGTTTGTTCATTCCAAAGCGACCCTCATTTGTCAGAGAGCTGTAGAGACCTGATAATGCTGGAATGGATAGAGTGCAACTGTAGTTCATCGCGAGACGGTACTGAGACGCTCCTCACGGATGAAGCAGCGACCAACATAAGCGTAACATAGGCTGGAGGAGCATTTGAGCTCAGGAGCTCTCAGCTGCAGCGGACTATGTCGATCGGGTGTCCGCACTGAGTTCGGTATCGATATGGTTGTCCCGGGGGAGCCCGGGACCACCAGGTCGTCTAAGGAGGGGTGCACCGGCTCAGGTCGGGAGGGGAGCAGGTCAAAGCCCCCGTGCCGCTCAGTAGTGGGATCGCATTCGAGAATAGGCGCTGTGGCTCGGCCTGAGCAACACGGCGCCACCCAGTCTCTTTTAAAGGCTCACAATACAGCCGTTTTCGGCTTTCAGTCATCCAACACCTTTTCAAATGGCAGAGGCCCTCAGCTTGTTTTCTGTTTTCCGTCTACATCCGACTGCATCTCAACCTCCGCATGAAGACTTCAGTGCCCCCAACTGGAACGGAGCAGACAGGATGTTTAACTCTACTTGAACATTTTCTTAGTAGTCTGCTTACTATGTCTTCAGCCTCTCAATATGTAGCAGTCATTCAAGACAATTCAACACCCTTTGATTCAAATTAATTATTTATTAATGAGAAATCAATCGTTATTCAACAAGGTTAACCAACCAGGGATGATTGCGAAGGTCACTTAATTTCGGGCGATCTTGTGGATTTTTGTAGAGGCATTGACGGATGAAGTTGATGCACTCCGCTGATAGGTTGGTGGAGATGCAAGGCTCTTCATCATCCACCTGTTTTTCGGTTTCAAAAGGGGGATGGCCATGTACCATGGCAAACAAAGTCGCCCCCAGCTGCCAGATGGTGGCCGGCTCAGCTTGATGCAGACAGCCAGAGTTTAGCTCGGGGGGGTTGTAACAGGGTGTGCCTAGAACACAAACCAGGAAAAAAGTATTATAGATGGGAAGAATACAAAACAGAAGAACGAAACGGCACAATCTCTCCAAAGAGATGTTTTGATACATGTCTAAGTCAGAGAAATATAACTCCTACCAGAAGTAGCTTACCTGCCCTGCCCACATGCTCCTCCCTCAGCAGGGCCCCACAACCAAAGTCAATGATCTTGATCTTGGGAACAGCTGAGTGCCGGAGGACCAAAATGTTTTTCGGTTTGATGTCCCGGTGATAAACGCCCTTTGCCAGCATGTGTGCAGCTGCTTCCAGCAGCTGGCTCATAATTTCCTGAGACAAAGACGGACAAAATAAGAGAATGGGAAACAAACCACGAGCATTTGAACAAGTCAAACAGCAGGTGTCTGTACACATACCAACACCTCTCTTCACAGTAACTTACTTTAGCTGTGCTTTCAGGTAGGACTTCATGTCGTGAAATGTACTTGGAGAGGTCCTCACAAGGTTCAGGACGCTCAAACACCAGGACAGCATCACCATCCTGGGTGAAGTGATCCAGCAGCCTGATCACTCCACCCTCTTCACCTGCCCATGCCTTGGTCGTCAGGACTACCTCTGGAGGAATCAGCTCCATTTTCCTGTTCAAAACCTGAGGAGGTAGAAAGGCAACAGGGATGGGCAGGAACAAATACTCAGGAAATATCCCAAATTTGTGAAAGAATAATGTAACACAAATCACATACTTCTTTCACACGCCTTACCTTGTGATCCTTCACCCACTTGATGGCCACCTGACAGAGAAAAGACTGTAACTGAGCAATGATTTAGGTTGAATGGAGAACTCCCATCTTCCATCATACTATCAGCACTGAATCAAGGGTGCGTTTCTTTTTTTGAACAAGACTCACCAGTTGCTTGTCTAGGCGCCGATATCCAGCGTCAACCCTACCGAAGGACCCCGACCCTAAAAAGTGTTGGATCAAGTAGGTCCCTAACATTTTATAGAAGAAGATTCCAAATTAGAGTAGAGACAGAAATAATTTTGTGGACATCATCATTAGGAAGCTTGACTTACACATCAACCCTGAAATTGACATGTCTCACAACTTGATCAAGATTTGATAAGCTTTACTAAAGCCAGAGGACACAAAGTGCAACACAAAGTGTTTTGCAGCCACCACACTCAATTACGGAGCAAGCACAGCATCTACAAATGCACAAAGTCACTTCGATCACAGCGCAGGACTGTAACCTGTCGTCTGTAAGGCATGACCGTGGGGCTGCGAATGAAAGTTTTCACCTCTCACCAACATGCAGCAAAGTGTTTATTTCTTTTCCCACGCCAAACAGAGCTCAGAATAAGGCTGAAAGAGCAACTGCGATTTAGGTTGTGCTGTGCCAGCCTTTTCATGTCACTGGAACAGTAACTTGCAAAAATTTAAAAAAACGGCATTTTGACTTCGAGTTGAATAAGTATGTTCAGCCTTAATCAATAACAATGCAAATACTAAACTCAATTGTATCAGAAGCCTTAAATCAATGAACACTGTGTGAATCTAGCTTGGGTTTGAAATCGCATTAACACTGAGGCAACTCGTAGTGGGCTTCACCTCTATTACCAGTGACCTCTCTGGCATGCTGGCCAAGGAAATTGGGGGAATGTTCCACAGAAATGATTCCACCTGGATTCCTGTGAGGAGAGTCAAAATATTCTGTATGTAAGACATACATTTTTAAGTTTAAGTTTAAGTATACATATTTATTACACGTGAAGTGCATATGATCAGAGTTTGAAGAGGAGAGATGGAAAAACTGGTGTTTCTAACTCTGTTAGTGTTAAAACATCGAATTGAGCTCCTACCAACATTAAGACAATGTCATATTGCTAGAATTGAACATTGTTTGTATTAAAATGTATCATGAAGCGCAGCAATAAAAAGTACCTTTCAAGAAAGAACTCCACCCTAGTACCTGCCACATTATATGCTGTCTGTCCAACTGTGTGATAGCGACAGTGTGTGGCAGCATCCCACCCCTCCCTCTACTTGCATTTGTTGTGGTCAGCTTATTATGACCACGCTGTGTATCAAGGAATAGTCACATCAATGGACTGGTACTGAGTGTACATAAAATTGCACCTACGTGTTCCTGCGGCTTTCATCTGGTTGGGGCGGAGGTCTGCGTCTGGGGAGAAGTCTTTGGTCGGAAGGTAGGCAGGTACTTTATTGATCAGTTGATCTTGCGATCCAGGAAATTAAAATGCTGAGGCACTCATTTTACCGTAAACATGTATAGAAGATGCCATTGTGGGACACAATTATTACTTTTTATCAATGGGAAGTACTAAATAATCACACGGCAAACTTTAGTTGAGGTACCATCCAGAGTAAGAAGACGTCATGTTGCTTTAATTGAGGGTTGTTTGTACTGAATGAAATACATTCATAGATATCTCTGTAACATGCCATTGTGTACCTATTGTGAGACACAGCTGTCACAAAAAATCAATAGGAAGAACTGGGTAATCACTTGGCATGCTGGGTTGTACTACGGGATAACCTGATATAATGATCATATCATGGGATGGTAGTATAAGCGACTAAAAGTTGAATTCTATCTCACCAAACAAGATTGTGTTGTAGTCAAAACTACAACATGAAAGAATACCATTACACCACCAAATATTGTACTCGGATATTTCTACACAGATTACCCATGTTCTATAATAATTCATATTCTATTTATGACTTAATTATGCTGTCTTTTTCACCTGGCCAATGAGTTCCGGCCTGCCCAACCGTCCACCGATGAAGCAGCAACATTCTTGGGGAAAGGAAAAAAAAAAAAGAAGACAGCATAAAACACATTGCCATAACGCTCAATCACATCTGCACATACTGTATAATGACAATGAACTTTTCCTAACTTTTTTGTACTGGTTCAACATTTGCTGCCGATCTTTACCCTCAGATCGCGACACTGTTTAGCATGTTAGCATGCAATCGAACGTGTGTGACCAAGGCCCGTATGACTGCGATTCAGAACTTCAAAATCATCCAGAATGCAGATTCCTGACATGCTCCTCAATTATTCAATCACCAATGAACAATAAAAAACAAATCATATTTTGATACTAAAAGAATCTACACCAACCTGGCAGACACATGAGCTGGCGTTTCCCATCTTGCCGATGTGGTTCAATATGGCATACATGATGACGTTTGGATATTTAGCGTAATCGTTAATTTTTTTTTTTGTTTTTGTACGCTCATTCCTCGTTATATTTACTGCCACTGACATCAGGTTCATTAGACAGGGCTTAATTTCAATTTTAAATTTTATTTCATTTTATTTTATTTTTGAAGTATTTCTGGTGTGGCAACACCCACAGGTGTTGGAGCAGTCATCCCAACACCAGGTGGAGCTCATTCGATCCATTTACCAGACACACGACAGCATTGAATGATGATGTTGAATGAAGAAATAGATCCATTGCAAACTCCAGGTTGTCACAGCGGCTTGGTGGGGGAGGTCATACACTCAGACACAGGGCCTTCAATCCGCTTCAGCGGTAATATAACAAAATAAGCTTGCTTTACTATAGATGTGGCCTCTTTCCGCAAGTAAAAATCTACATTCAATGCCTATATTCTATGTACAGGGTTTCAAAAAACTCTCCCTCTACAGGATCATACTCAGTTGGTCAAAACAAGAACCCAATTCAACACAATATAGTCTTTTAACTAATGCCACAATGCCAAATGACACATTGACCCCAAACTAACTGAACTTGTCTTACCTGTCAGATTCTTGTCCGAAATCCCAGTAGAATTTCTCGATGTTTAGTACTACGTCCTTGTCTGAAAAACTGAAAACAGGTGTCTTACTAATGGGGTTGCCGGCAGTGACTCAGTTGGTAAGGGACCTTGCTTGGGGACTGGACGGTGGTCTGTTTGAGTCCCGCATATGACAGGAGAGACTAAGTTGGACCGGCGGATGGAGGCACCGCAGCTCACCCCCTCAGCACTGCCAAGGTTCCCTTGAACGCGGCATCTAACCCCTAACCAGCTCAGGGGTACCAACAGCCTCACCTACTGCATGGCATGGTTGTTACCATGAAGACTGCACAGTGTGTGCAACTGCAAGTGTGTGCAAACACTATCACTTTATTTTCTTGTTCTTTATTTCGGTTCCACATCAACCTAAATGTTCCACCCACACGTCCTCATCAAATCAGCTGATCTCTTCCTCATCCAAATATGTGAGTCATGTAAATGAAGAGTGAGTAGTTAGTTGCTCTCCAAAAGTATCCACTTGTGATGTAACGAGCATCCATCTTCAGCATCCCTTGTATAAGCCACCCAGCTGTCCGTCATTCCTCACTCTCCAACGCCATTTCTCACATTGCATCTCAAACCTTGCGGCCTCAGTGCGATGAATCGTGTACTCCTTGTTGTTGCAGCGACCTTGTGACAGGAAAAGAGCGTCTCCCAACCAGCTTCAGCCCTGAGAAGACAAAATGAATGTTGATATTGGAAATATCATGGATCCAGGAAATTTTGAAATGCATGTGAGAGCATACATGATCATAAAAGACAACCCATCTTGTATTAGCCACATAGGAAAACTACCTACTTGAACGTAATAAATAAAGTTCTCTTTGTTCTGGCAATGGTTCTAAGTGAGATCTGTATTTGTTTAGTAACTCTCATCCTACTCACCCTGCGATGGATCAAACTGTGGAAGAATTTGCCATCCCCTGCATTAAGAATGTCTACAATGCTGAGAGACAAACAGATTTTGAACTAAAAATCTACATGTGCGCCTCACCTTCGCCCAAAATGTTTCCACAGCAGGTGTCTCTGTCTTGGAAATTGAGAAACAAATGATGAAGATATATGAAGTTTCACCCTGGGGACAGACATCCTGGCTCACAGACCTTCGAAATCAGTAGTGGCTCCTTGACAGCTGACAGATTTGAATAGACTTTTGCATCATGGGACATCGCCCTTCTGCTTCTGCAACCCTCAAAATTGTTCCTCAATGTATATCCGCATTGTGGTCTCAGTTTATGAACACACTGATGGATCTATGCCGTAATTCAAAACTCGTGTTGAAGAGGGAGACAAATCGTGGCAAAGACCTCCCAGTTAAAACCCACCCTGTGCCCACCCCGGGATTTTTGGCCTACCGGGACATTTCAGCGAGAGATTGGAGACACTTGCGGCATCTCGCAGCTGCAACAATGCTAAGCAGGATCATGCCGGCAGTGTTGGAGGAAATAATTCCTCCAGCCCCGATTTACATCCAGTTCCCATACAAACGTGACCAACAAGCCAGAATTAAGAATTTCACGCTATCGCCGGCTTCCCAAATGTAACTGGAGCCACAGATTGCGCACACATCGCAAAAAAGCGCCATAACACAGTGACTTCGATTACGTGAGCAGGAAAGGGTTTCATTCAGTCATTGCACGGATAACCAGCGATGTAAGTGTGTCTCTGTTTAACTTTGCTGTTCGAAGGAGAAAATCACGACTTCTTCATTCTGCGGAGCAACTTTGTGGGTGCGCACCTTCATGCAGGAGGTCTGTGCCTCTGACGTATTATTACGGGGAGCGTTCCTGCCATATATGGTCATTTGAAGGCACACCAGCACGCAAATGACCGAACATGCACAAGCTTGGTGGCTCCGCACAGGTGACATTGATCATCACTGATTGCGTACACTTGTGCGTGCCACCCGGTTGCCGCACGTTTAGTAATTCCGTTTTTTTTTCAAAATACTTTTGGGTCGTTCGCACGATAGAAAATAGAATCTTTTCTTCGCACAGTTAGTAAATGAGACCCCTGGAGGTCATCGCACAGCCTGAAACCCTTATCATTTGAATTATTTGGCTGGAGTGCAGCTTTAAAGCGCATTACTTGTTATTCAGTTATGTTACTTTCATCGGGGACCACAGTCAGCAACTGATCTCATTGAAAATTAGCCTCTGGACCGTGCAGACGATTTGATGGACATCTTTATATTCCATATTTATCAAGTTCGCGGAGACCGGCTAAGTGTAATTACGAACACAATCGGCGATGATAATTGTCACCTGTGCGAAACTGCCACGCTCGTTGACGGTTGGGGTCATTTGCATGCAGAAACGCCCTCAATTGACCATATATGGTAGGGACAATCCCCATATAAACACACTACCGAATATTCTCCTCCAAACCGGCAACATGGAGTAAAAGGCGAAGAGGAGGAACTTTTCAGGCAATGACTCTTATCAGCGAAGAAGAGGACCACCATGCAGCAACAATTGTTTGGGACGCTAAATGGGCCACCGTGCACCAACGTTCAAAAGGGTCATACTGGAACCGCAAATTATTTGTGTATTCACAGGATGAAATCCTTTCCCGTTAACGTAATAAAATTAATTATGTGATGGTGCCCGGAGAGCAACATGAGTACAATCTATGGCACCAATGATGTCGGGATATCCGGCGATGGCATGAAATCCCTGCTTGATTTCTATTTGTTGGTGTTGTTCGATCGGGAATTGAATGTAGTCCGGGGCTAAAGAAATGATTGCCTCCAACACCGCCGGCATGATTCTACCGACCGTTGGCTGTGAGATGCCGCATATGTCTCCGATCTCCAATTGAGACGTCCCGGTGGCCAAGAATCTCAGGATGGACACAACCTCAATGTGTACAGCTTTGGAGCGTTTTGTCTCCCGCTTCAACAGGTTGTAGATCACGGCACAGATCCGTCAGTATACGTTTTGGGAAGCGGTACCTGCGGTACCTGCCGAGGAGGAACTTTGTGCTCTCCGCGAATGTCAGTTAATGAATGAATGTCAGCTTTTACTGCATTCCACATTATCTTTATATACATTTATATAAACATACATTATGCACATGTAACACCCCGGACCTATTACCTGAAGGGGTAAAGGAGTTTATAATCTATCCTAGGTTCGACGAGGAGGTTGGTTAATTAGTTTTGGCCTGAACAGCATCCACCCCAGTAATGTGACCACCACACAAAAATGGTTAAGTAATCTTTTAGGTATGTCTAGAATGCAAACAACAACACTGGAAAAAAGGAATTTCAAGAGAGTAAAAAAGCCTTGTATTGAGGAAATAAGTCTTATTTTTTGTCCAAAAAGAAAATGAATCTTGCCAAGCATGTTTTGCATTAGAAAAATTATCTAAAAAATTATTTAAATAAGATATTCAAGCTAATTTTGAGCTAGAATGAACCAGCAACAGGGTGTAAAAATGTTTTACAACAAAACCCAGTCGAGCAACAAGTAAATTTGTCTTATTTTAAGAGTAAGACCACTTGTAAAACTT
>OMPJ01037813.1:0-12702 GCA_900312935.1 Carapus acus | reverse complement strand
AAGAGGGAGGGGAGGAGAGAAGAGAAGAGAAGAGAGGAGAGGAAGGAGAGGAGAAGGACAGGAGAGGAGAGGAGAGGAGAGGAGAGGAGAGAAAGACGAGGAGAGGAGAGGAAAGAACTGAGAGTGAAGAGAAGAGAAGAGAAGAGAAGAGAAGAGAAGAGAAGAGAAGAGAAGAGAAGAGAAGAGAAGAGGAGAGGAGAGGACAAGAGAGGAGAGGAGAGGAGAGGAGAGGAGAGGAGGGAAAGAGGGGGAGAGGAGAGGAAAGAACTGAGAGTGAAGAGAAGAGAAGAGAAGAGAAGAGAAGAGAAGAGAAGAGAAGAGAAGAGAAGAGAAGAGAAGAGAAGAGAGCTCTTGAAATAGCAAAACCAAATCACTATTAAAACATCTGGTCAGTGGAGCTTTGTTGTTTTTCAACTACGAAAACTTCCAAGCAGCAGAGCAGCACACTGGTTCATGGAGGCTAAAAAGTGAACTTCATCTGACATACTGTATCCACCAGATTCCACTGGAGTGAGATCAGGCCTGGCACATCAGAGAGAGGGAGAGAGAGAGAAAGAGAGAGAGAGAGAGAGAGAGAGAGGGCGAGTGTGGGCGGCAAAGGAGGGAGAGACGGAGAGAGAAAAGAGGGCAACAGACAGAGAGAAAAAGAGAAGGAGCAGACGGGAGTGTTTCTCATTTCCAACTCTCCATACCAATGATTTCCTCCACATTCCCATTTCAGCCATTAGTGGCCCTGCTTTGGTTACGTCTACATGCACACACACACACACACACACACACACACACACACACACACACACACACACACACACACACACACGGACCCATCAGATCTTCTCGTCTTTTGAGGTCAGTGACTGGCATGCCAGAGCACTAAAACACTCTGTTCCCTCTCTTCCTCTCTCTCTCTCTCTCTCTCTCTCCATCTCCCCCTTTCCTTCTCTCATATTTTGCTCCACAAAACGCGATCCTGCGAGGAGAAAACTGTGAGAGAAAACAGGCAAAGAATGCTGTGGGCTGGGTGTGCGTGTCTGCCTGCAAAGGCCAAAGTCGAACGCACAACTGGGCTGCACAAATGCGCTCGCACACACTAGTACACACACACACACACACAAAAGAGGGGGAGAAACGCAATAAGAGGGGAGTGTGTGAGGCGATCACATACTGATGAAAGTGGCGTGTAGGTGCGGGTGTGTGGGTTCATGCTACACCGGACAGAGGTCGCCTGAGATGGTGGTGTCAGATGATAGGGGGCGAGAGAGAGAGAGCGCGGTCGCGCGCGTGTGTGTGTGTGTGTGTGTGTGATCTGGGGAGGGGCGAGTTCAGTGGTCTGGCATGAGACAAGCTGACGCTGCGAGAAAAGGCTCAAACTGAATCCTTCCCCCCAGAGTCTCATGCTGCTTTTTTTTCTCTTTCTTATCCTCCCTCACTCCCCCACCGCCTCTCCTCCCTCTTTCCCTTCTTCCGCTCCTGCCGCCGCCGCGCTCAGACTCCTCTGGGGAGAGGAGGGCAGCCAGAGATGTTTTGGGACGGAGACAACAGTGAGAGCGAAATGACAGATGCTGGTTTTTGGCTCGCTAATTGTACACAGGACGGCTCAGACCCCCAAAGTACCAGCACGCTGCAAACAGGAAGAGGAGTGAGAGAGCGAGAGAGTGAGCAATGGAGAGAGAGAGAGATCGAGGGGTGGAAAGGGAGGGACGGTGAGCACATGTTGTTGTCCTATATACAGTACAACAGTGTGTCACTGCTTTAACTGTCGCCATGGTGTAGGACAGCCATCGCAAACCTTTAACCCTGCAAAGCCCAAACCATGAAACAATTGATAGAAAATTCCATTTCTTTGAAACTTAAGCTTGTGTTGGTCCCTCTGAACAAACAATTTTTTTTTCAAATATTAATTTCCACATGAGTTGTAAATTGTATCATATTTGATACAACGGTTAGAATATGATAACTGGTGGATTATCTGTGCACTACATGTATCTGATTGCATACACTGAGTTTTACAGGGGAAAAATTGTAACGCTGCTCATGTGGAGGGCTCAAAACATCATGTATCAAGTATGATACGTCTGGCGTCACAGGGTTTTCATGGAAAGGCGCTGAAGATGTGGCGGACAGGTAGCGGATGTGACGTAGCAAATCATTAAATAATTGCTGGAAAATTCAATTTCTTTGAAACTTGAGCCTGTGTTGGTCCCTCTGAACAAACAATTTTTTCAAAGATCAGTTTTCATACTGTACATGAGTTTCAAATTGTATCATATTTGACACAACGGGTCAGACCAACCTTTAAGGTGTAGCGAATAGGTAGCGCATGTGATGTAGCCGGTTGTTGTTGCTATGGTTCCCGGAATGACAAGGTGTGTGTGAGAGTCCCGCTGAAAAGTGTAGCCATGTAGCGGACTTAGTGGAGGTTCTAACGGAAAAAGGTCCTTGTTATTGTCGGTGAGAAATAAAGACTGGGCTCACAGGCTAAAGAAAAGCTCCAGCTCTACTCCTACGAGTATGTGGAATTTCCCGGGAGCCATGTTACTGCTGACTGCGCTAGCTTGGCAAGTTAGCGCAGTCAGCGATTCTGTACCGCGTTTTTGGGGTCTAGAGGCGGACAAAATCTAACATATGTGAGAGAGGCAATCCTCCAAACATGCGTCAAGAGTGAGTTGTAGCGGGATGTGAGAGAGAAGATCCAATCATTTTCCATAATTTAACATCATTCAAAAGCAGATAATCAGTAAAACGTAGATAATGTATGTTTTGTTTTCTTTCTGTGCGGCGCAGCACCGTTTGACTCACGGACCAGTACTAGTCTGCGGCTCAGAGGTTGGGTACCATTGGCGTAGGATCCAGGGAGCCACGTTGTGTTTGTCAGTGAATCTGTATGTGTGTGCGTCTGTGTGCGTGTGAGTCACCTTTGTCTTCACTGGGCAGAGCTCTGGCCGGCGCGGTGGGCTCAACCACTGGTTGTTCCACAGTGAGCTGGAACTCCCGCCTCTCGTGAAGACCGCAGTAATGGTGGTGGAGGTGGCAGGAGTACAGCCCTCCGTCTGTCAGCTGCGTGTTAAAGTCATAAAGTCAGGCGGGCACGCGCACCAGAGGACATTAACTGAAGCCTTCAGACGTGCTATTGAAGGCTCAATGAGGAGCGACGAGATGAGTGGACCAAGATGGCGGAATTATACTAACATCTTTGTTTTTAACTCTTAGATGCACATGTGGGGTCAAAAATGAGCCCTGGGGTTGTTATTCATCAAAATCTTTATAAAGAAAAATTGTAATATATTTGTATTGCAGGTATTCTTCATTAAACATGTTTGTGACATGAGGCAATATTTTTTTTAAATTTATGTTTTCATTCATTTCACAAAAATTCTCAATATTTTGGGAATTTTAATAGGGGTCGAAACTGACCCCCAGGGGTTTGTTATTCTTCAAAATCTTTATAGAAAAAATTTCAGATTTATTCATATTCCAGGTATTAGTTGTTAAACATGATTGTGACATGAGGCAATATTTTTCTTTATCCATGTTTTCATTTATTTTGAGAAAATTCTCAATATTTTGAGAACTGGGGTCAAAAATGAGGTATTGGTAGGTTGTGCATCCAGGGGTTAGAGGAAGTCCACACTGGGTGGGGGATAAGGATACACACACACACACACACGCACACACACAAAGGAACCCACCTGCAGATCTGATATGGAGAGCGAGAAGTCTCCCTCTGCGAAGGCCTGAACGCTGATGTTCATCTTCCTCTGCAGGAACACGGGGCCATAGCTGCGCTGCTCCCCGGAGGCGTACAGGTCCACCAGCCTGTCGGCGCGGTCGTGCCTGATCCCCGGCGACTGTCTGTCCCAGTGGACGACCTGGGGGACGGGACGGTGGGAGACGGAGAAGTAGGAATGAGATGAGGGAGATAGGGCTTAGAGCGATTTCTCAAAATGAAGAGACTAGACGGAGATCAAGTCTGAGCCAAACAAACACCCAGGCAATCACTCACAGAAGACAAACACACACACACAAAACACACACGCATGCATACCTGCTGGTCCTCCTCCAGATTGCTCCAGTCAGTCCACACACCACGGCGGTTGATGCACGGCAGCACCACCGTGCTTCCCAGCAGCACCACGTACACCGCCTTCTGTCCGTCCCAGAAACGCTGCTCTTTACGGCCTGGAAGACATACACTCACAAAGTCACATAAGGATGGGAGGGCTGCCATTGTAATATGTGTGTGTGTGTGTATGTTTGTGTGATACTCACGCGACTTGGTCACGTTGAGCTGGACCCTGATGGTCTCGTACAGGTGGCAGTAGTGGTGGTGGAGGCTGCAGGAGTACAGGCCTCTGTCGTTCATCGTCACATCTGTCGTTCCCCCAGAAAACACACGCACACACACACACACACACACCGGCAACATAAGACCTAGCTGACCCCCTCCCACACTCGGTGGAGAACAAAGAGTGTGATTTCGGCGATTAGAAGGCTGCGGCCGACTGTGAAGTGTCGCACCCTCCCACCGGCATTTCCAAGCCCCCCCACGTCGGACCAGCCCTCAAACAGCTGACGGCAATTTGAGAGCTGCAATCAAAGCGGCCTGTGTTGACTGAGATGGATTGCAGCTTTTCTTCCCTTTTCCTTTTTTATGCTTTGTTTCCTTCTTTTGATTGATTCTACCCATTGGCTGTGCGAGCCGAGAGCAAAGGAGAAACTTTGTCAAAAGAATAAAACTGTGACTCATAAGTGTCAAGCTCAAGACCCTCGGGCCGAATGCGGCCCTCTGTTTCATTGTATGTGGCCCACGAGTGGTTGAGTGACTGTGTCAATATAACACAGGTGTCAACTCAAGGCCCGCGGGCCGGATGCGGCCCACTACGTCATTGTATGTGGCCCACGAGCGCTTGAGTGACTGTTTCAATACATGTCTCCTTTATTATTATTATCTAAACTTTGGAAGCACAACCTACCAATACCTGCACTCTTTCACGATTTGGGTCAATTTAAGTTCTCAAAATTTCTTCAACACAAATAAAGACATAAATAAATAAAAATATTGCCTCATGTCGTAAACATGTCCAGTTGGGAATACCTGGAATATGAATATATTACAATTTTTCTTTGTAAAGATTTTAAAGAATAACAACCCCTGGAGTCATCTTTGACCCTATCTGTGCATCTACTGTATGTGTTGAATGTGAATTGACCCACAAACTACATCTCCCACAATGCATGTGGATCATGTCACTGGTACAGTACCATGGTCCTTCATGTGCCCCGACCAGATACACACTTTTTAGAATGTCAAATGTTTGTCAAGGAATACCACCTCAGCCCAAGTAAGGGAACCAGGTTGTTGACTTGTTGATTGATTGTTAACTGATTAATTCAGGTTTCTTTTCTCGATAAAACACAAGGATGCACATCATAATAATAGCAAAGACCTGACATATTTTTCCATCTATGCAAATGGGGTATTCATTAGTTGACTAATTACAAAATTTTCTATATTAGATATTTCTCAACGAACAGATACTTTTGACATCACATTACATTTATACGTCCTTGATAATTGTTATTGTCATCTGGCCCCTTAAGGGCCACTGCCATGCTAATGTGGCCCGTGGTGAGAATGAGTTTGACCCCCCTGATGGAGCTGATAGTGGATATAAATGTAAATAAGTAAAGAGTAATCTTAAACAAAATCACCTCTGATGACCAGCGAGAAGTTCCCATCCTTGAAAGCTGATTGGCTGAGGCTGACGCGGCCCTTGTTATAGGAGTTGTAGATCCTCTGGTCTCCGGCCGAGTACATGTCCGCCACCCTCTCCATGGCGTAGTCCGGGTGGGCCCGGTACAGGTCCCAGTGGACCACCCTCTGCCTGTCCTTCAGCCTGTCCCGGGCCCACACCATGCGCCCGCTCACGCACTGCAGTACCACCTTCGAACCAACGGGGGCGCTCATGTTGTAGCCCGCAACCACCACGCTGCTGCTGCTGTCCGACTGGGCTGAAACTAAAAAGGGGGGAAAACATCACGGAGCGTGAGAGATGTGGTGTGTATCCTCACGAACACACACACAAACACACATAAACGCACACACACACGATGGGGAAACATACCTGCGTTGAGAAAACAAACCACAGGGACTGAAACAAGAACAGCACAGGAGGGTTCATGTGATAATCACTTAAACAGACTCAGAAACAAGGTCAACACTCACTTGTCATTTTTGTTGCTCTGTTTGCGCGAATACAAAAGTTTTCCTCATATATAGCTGGATTTTAACCACAATCAGAAATATTCGCTATTTGCGGTGAATATTTACTTTCGCGATGAAATATAAGAAAAGGGCATAAAGACCGTTGCAGCTGAGTAAACAATAAACAAACTAGGAATGAAGAGTAGAAGTTATATTCTGGTGCGCTTTTCGTGGCGCGTCCAGCGAAAATCACAATCGGGGACAACAACTCATCGCGACTGGAATTTAAGTAGATTCTCACGTTTCCCTTAACTTAGCACGCAGAGTCCGACAAAAGTTGTGATGACAAGAGTTATTTATCCGATTTTGTGGCTCCTCCTTGCAGATCTTACCGTGGATGAGCAGGAGCGCCTGCATAAAGTCCCTCATCGACGTCTTCATGGTGTCAGCCCGACTTCTTCTGGACTTCTTCTGAGCCTGGCTGCTCTCAGCTGCGCTCGCCGGTGCCGCGGGCCTGGGTGGAGGGGGGTGAGCGGTGTGTGTCTCTGTGTGTGTGTATGTGTGTGTGTGTGTGTGTATGTGTGTCAGACAGCAGCCTGTTCTCCCCACTCTGAGCCGCGCCGGGCCGTAAGCGAGGCAGCCGGTCCGCCCGGGAAGTGAAACCCGACACCGCCGGGCTCAGCATCTCCACCGGAGCCGTGCAGAGGATAACCTGGTCCCACACACACACATACACACTGGGACGGCGTGGGGACAGAGGGCGGGCCGAGGAGTGTGTGTAGATAGATAGATAAACAAGTCAGAGAGACAAGGGAAGAGACAGAAAGACAAGAGAGAGGGATGGATAAATGGATGCATGATGTATGGACAGACAGAGAAACAGACAGACAGATATAGGTTTTACAGAATGTGACGTACATTTGTTTGGTTGTTTTAATGGTTTAAGCTTGCAACCCAAGGTGAATTTCTTAAACAGTAGAACATCCTTTACGTTGATTCCTCAGGTGTCGCTCTCTCGTTTTAGTTGTGCACGTTAGTGTTACGGTCCTGGTCCCTGTGATTACCCGCTCAGTGGCGCTGCCTGGTGGCAGACCGTAAGGTCGGGCCTCACGGACACATGCACTGTACGTGCAGCGAGGTAGCTCGTCTTGTCTCTTGAGGATGCCTTCGATTTGAGACGCATAAGTAAGTGGGCTGATATGTGAAAGACTGGCTCTTAATTACGACGGATCTTTTCAATGGAGTTATTTTGTAATGCTGATGTCTGCCTTTGTAGCAGAGAGCTCGCTTCAAGATGCTTTAATGCTGCTCCCGTTAAAAATATGTTCCCATACCGGGAGTCGAACCCGGGCCGCCTGGGTGAAAACCAGGAATCCTAACCGCTAGACCATATGGGACACGACGCAAATTAAACCATACGGCATGCATCGTCGTTTAATCCTGCTGATATTGCGGGGTTATTCTTCATTATGAGTTAGAATCACCTGTCTAATTCTCTCTTAATCAACTCGAGCTGAGGGTAACAGATCATGTTCCTCATTTATTGTTTTTGTCGCCTGCTAAGCGCTACGCACCTCTTGTTATTGATGCTATGGTCGATCCAGTGAAATGATTTTGTTGTTTCATTGACATGATCCTGATTATATTTGAGATATATTGTTATTCCGCCGTGGTCGTTGTGCATAAAAAATCATCTCGACACCCTTTGGATTCTTTCAACTTCATGTTAGCCTAAATTTCGAAGATATCTCTCGCGGTACTATCATCCGTTTCTTTTCTAATAAATCTTGACGTGGACAAACAGATATTTGTTTTAATTTGGTGCCTTGCTGTGCACACATTGTTGCCTCCTCTGCTAGGAACCTTCCGTCTCGCTGTGTTTCTGAACGGACTTACTCCGCTGTAACACGCCGTACGCTTCCCCTCAAACAAGCGAACTCATTCAAGGATTTGGTTTTGGAGGTAAACGAGATTAATCGGTGCGAATGATTCTGCGGACGCATTTGATCGAACATATTGGGTGTTCCTACAATGTTGCAATATTGCTGAGAACTAAACAAGTCACCCGCCTGCAGTTTGAACGCAAGGGTGATCAGTTTGCTAGCGAACTCCGCTACTTTAGCTAGCCGAGCGCCCGGTGACACGCCGAAGTCAAAAGTGAAGCATTGTTAAGTACGGTGATTTTTCTGTTTAACTGTGAATCTGTGAACTCTGATCTACTTGATGTCTTTTAGGCCTTGAACACATCATCAAAACATGTTTCTGACCAGATCGGAGTATGACAGGTAAGCGATGTCCACAAACTGCTTTGTCATGTGTAAGGCGGCAGGCAGATGGAATAAACAGTGACACCCAAGTAGGAAGAGGGATACCGACAAAAATCTTGTCCTACTCTTTTGTTATTTCTTACACATTGCACTGAATCTTTTTTTCGCAAAATACCACATGTTAAATTGATGGCTTGATCTTTTTAGCACCAAAGGGCCGATTCCCAGCCTTTCACTTTCACTTTCTGTATATGGCGATGTCACTACTTGTTGCTCAAAACTTTGACTTTACCCATCAAGTTTAGTAGACTTTAAATCATTCACTTGTCTTGGAGCCTAGCCAATTGTGTCAATTGTGGGCTCTTCGGGAAACAAACTCTAAGATGTGTTAACAAATTCTGATCACTGTTTATTTTCCAGAAAAGTTTAATTGGTAGAAAGTCAGCACATTTGGATGTAGCGTTCGCATTTTTGCCTTCACAAATGATCTCAGGTTTATGATCATTTCGTGTTTGAGCAGCACATTTAAATTTCAATTTAGAAAGTCAATAACAAACTGGTCATTAAATAAGCTTTATCTTGTGTGTTAAAGAGGGGTGAACACATTCTCACCTGAGGGGAGATTGTTCCAGGTTGAATATGCCATCGAGGCCATCAAAGTGAGTAACACACGAGGACGCAGCGCTGAAATCTGTATTATCTTTTGCGCAAACATACATCATAAAAGAAATCCCTTTTGATTAGTAGCTAATGTTCTTAGATGATACAGTCTGGAAAAAAATATGTTTCAACTTAAATAACCTCATACTTCAATTCCTCAGCTAGACTGTTGCCTGTTGTTGGTAGTGAAATATAAATAACTGAGGATGACCACAGAGAATGGCGGACACTTCTTATGATGCTAATAGAGGTGGATCATGTGAACATGTTCGGCAGCATTCAGTTCAATAACAAAAGCTCTCTTGCTTTGCTCGATCAGCTGGGCTCCACGGCCATCGGCATCCAGACGGCAGAGGGCGTGTGCCTGGCGGTGGAGAAGAGGATCACCTCCCCCCTCATGGAGCCCAACAGCATCGAGAAGATTGTGGAGATCGACAGTCACATCGGTAAATACTTATCACAGCAGATTGTATATTTATCAAGTAGCTAATGACTAGCTTCCCTACATTTAGATACAAACTGTGACATTTCTGCAAGGAAGCATGTTTTCCAAACAATTAAGACAGACATACTGTAAGCCCTAAAGCACATAGATCACATCTAGAATATAAAAATTTCAGTTACTTGGAATGTCTGCTTTTATTTATTGTTGTTTGTTCACTCCTCTTACAAGTGGTATTCATTCTGAAATATTCAGCTGTTGAGTATCAATGTAAATTTGAGGAAATTAAAGTGAATGTCGCTTCCCAAAGAATTCTTTTGCATAATGGGGTAAAGTGGGGGATAGGTTGGCTGCATTTGGACAAAATTAATGATTTGATTGAAGGAAAAAGTGGCATAAATGAAGGAAGGTGTGGCTGGAGGGAGTAATTGTCACCAACTGCGCAGTCCCCACAAGGCCTCACTGGCTCCTGCATAAACAGGGGGGAATAAACTCAATTGCTTCCGTCTTTGCAAGGTTGTGCCATGAGCGGTTTGATAGCTGACGCCAAGACTCTGATCGACAAGGCCAGAGTGGAAACACAGGTGAGTTTCTCAGTTGCAACAAATGAGAATTTCCCACTGGGGCGCTGATCTGAAAGAAATGGCGTGCTGTTTTTTTCAGAACCACTGGTTCACGTACAACGAGACGATGACGGTGGAGAGCGTAACTCAGGCCGTGTCCAACCTGGCGCTGCAGTTTGGAGAGGAGGACGCCGACCCCGGCGCCATGGTCAGTGCCTCAAATTAGCTCCATGCGGAAATCCTCGTCTTTGTGTGCATTGTCGCTTACGTTTCCCGTGTGCCGTGCAGAGTCGACCTTTTGGCGTGGCGCTGCTGTTCGGAGGAGTGGACGAGAAGGGACCCCAGCTGTACGTGAGCCAGTGTCCTCAAGCTGTGTGCCGACACGGCCCGAGCCGTTTGTCCATGTTGTTTGTCGTCCACGCAGGTATCACATGGATCCCTCAGGAACATTTGTACAGTGCGACGCCCGCGCCATCGGCTCAGCGTCAGAGGGAGCCCAGAGCTCTCTGCAGGAGGTCTACCACAAGGTACAACAACCCCTCACAGAGCCCAGAAAAGTGTCCAAGCTCAGCGAATGTTTGCTTTACGATAACGAAACACCAAATTGCGCAGAAATGTTCTGGTTGATAGCGGTAGTTTTGATCTCCATGTGAGTTGCTACCTACTTCAACCCTGTTTTTCCCTTCTCTCCTCCTGCGCAACCAACAGTCAATGACATTAAAAGATGCCATCAAGTCGTCCCTCACCATTTTGAAGCAGGTGATGGAGGAGAAGCTAAATGCCACCAACATTGAGGTGTGTGTGCATGTCTGTTAAGACCAGTACACAGTGTGTGCCATAGTGCCTGCAGTATAAGTTGCACTGTTTTTTCCTTAGTTTGGACACGGGGTGCGACCTATACTCAGATGCGACTTATACGTGAAATTATGAGAGTACGTAATTTCACGTGTATGTGTGCTTCACCTTCCTGCTCTCTCTTTGTCTAGCTGGCGACGGTGGAGCCTGGGAAAACCTTCCACATGTATTCCAAAGAGGAACTTGAAGACGTTATCAAGGATATCTAGAGATGGGAAACCTTTTCGTTTCTCAGTCTTGGTTCGAGGCCTAGGCAGGACGTAGGAGGATATGGGGGGAGGGCGTCCCTCTGGACGGGGATCGTCTCAACATGACCACCACTTTCATCGGAACATTCTCCTTCCTGCTGCAGAAGTGTCTGGATTTCATACAAGTTTGTCTCTCCACCATATTCTGATGTCTAGAATATCTTATCGTATGTATGTACAGCGCCTGCTCAAACAATGGAAGGAACATGCGGGGGGTGGGGCTCTTTTTGTTACTAATCAGTACAGAAATTAAACTCAGATTCACAGAACATATTTTGGTTCTTTTGATTGTGTTGTAGATATCTACATACCGCTTTGTCTGCGTCTTCCCTCCCTTAAGATTCGGAGTTGGTATGGGGGAAAATCACAGCTGTTTATATCACTATTCACAGTCTACACCTCTAAATTCAAAGTACAGACTAGCTCGAGCAATAGCAATTTATCCAAATACTGAGATAGTGGCAGTATTTCTCATTTAGTTCCTTTGGAGAACTTTCAAAAGTTGTCCAGAGGTGTTTGCATGTACAGGTACAAGTTTTCTCTATTGTTGTTTGGGCAAACTATGGCCCGTGGGCCACATCAGGCCCGATTGTGTTTGTGATCCGGCCCACCTACGATTAATACAGAATTCACAATTTTTCCTGCATTGAAAACAAAAACTACAACAAAAACACAAACACCAGACTTTGATGTATTGGGAAAGATAGATGACCAACAAAACTAGTAATAATGTAACACCCTAATGCCTAAATGCACTTTTAAAAGTCAGTGTGGCCCCTTAGCAGAGATGTTTGTCCACCCCTGACACAAAGACACTATTTGGGTCAAAACCACACAAAGGTTACACCAGTACACAAATACTGTATGCAGCCGTGCAATATTCTTCCATGTGTGTTTGTGTGTGTGCATGATGTTGCCCAGAAAAAGGAAATAATATATGGGGAAATAATTCTTTATGTAGTCATCTTGGCAACCCCAAATAGAAAAAGAAATTCATAACTGAGCATATGGCACGTTCATCATTCTGCTTAATGCTTTAACCAGAATAGATGAACAGATCCTGGAGTGCCTGAGGAAATGAGCAGATTACATGAATTCCGGGGTAATATTGAATAAATATGGTTTGGCTCAAACCGAGGCCAAAAAAGTCATTTCGGAGCGCTTTTGCGGGGGAGCTACGCGTCTCCTCCCTGTAATCCTACTGCGAGAAGCAGGCCTCGGCCTCAGGTTTATGTCTTCTGTGAAGTCCAGATTCTTGGGATCATTAAGAAATTCCGAGAATAAAAACCGTTTTGTGCCGAGGAGGGCCTGCGCCGCGCTAGTTCGCGCTCTTTCCACCAGGGGGCGGCAAAACTGCAGATTAGGCGCGCCTCTCCCCCTCTGGTGGAGGAAGATTCGTGAAGCCCAATGAAATCGCAGATTATTCTGGTCCTAACCAATCCTAAACCATGGTGGATGGGCC
>OMPJ01037812.1:2500-16623 GCA_900312935.1 Carapus acus | reverse complement strand
GCGTCAGAACAGATCCGCACAGGAACAATGTGAGATTTCACATCAGAATATCGAGCCAGAAAAACCCGCAGCTTTCGTTTCACAGCAACCAGGCGGCCGAGTGCAGAAGTTATATTCCAATAACACGTGGGCAGGGAGGACAGGGGAGGACGGGCAGGGCGGCTGACGTGAGGGACAGTGTAACACTACAGCACTCATTTCTTTCTTCATTCATATGTTCGTTTGTCGGTTTGTTCATTTGTTCACTTGTTCGTTCGTTCATTCATCTATCAATTTCTTCATCTATCTATCTGTCTGTCTGTCTGTCTGTCTATCTGTCTGTCCATTTCTCTCTTTACTTATTTATGTAATTGTTTTTTTGTTGTATTTGTTTGTGTCCTCTCCTTTGTTGACCTTATTGTGTGTAAAGATATTCACTAGGTGTAAAAATGCTGATTCTCTATGTGCTCTAATTTATTAAAAGTATTCAGAGAGTTTGAGAGATTTATTTTGTTGTTGCTGTTTTGTGAAAACAATTCCACAAAAATCAAAGGAAATCACAGACATAGGAAATTTGTGGAACATCATATAACTTAAATAAACACAAACAAAGCACCGCATCTGTGTGCCTGGGCTGAAGATACATTTAGTTTGTATTCCAGCTTCTTGTGTGCGTGTCCAACGGGGACTCTGTGGGCGAGTGTGGAATGATTCCGATGTGCCGGCTGCAGTTATTTGGGCTCAGACGTGGAAATGCAGAAGTGTAGCTGTGCACGGACAGAGCCACGCTCACACTTCTCCTCCGCTGCTTCCAGCTGCTCTTTTTATTTCTGCTTGCGTCCAATCTTTCGTTTCCGCTTTCTGACTAACCACAAATAGTGACATTGACAATTTCTTTGAGCTTCTGCTGCTCAACTTCATCCCTAAAATGACCTGAAATGCATCTTAACACACTGGCAGGTCATCACAGAACACACACTGGCACACACACGCACACACACTTCTTTGTTTTTGCTCCTCACGTTTTTTCCCATTGTCATTGTGTAAATTTGAGATTCAAGACTTGTTGTGTTTTTTGTTCCAGATCCCAACTATTATAGAGATTCAGGATTCTCCCCCACCTCCTCCTCCTACACCTTCTTCTTCTCCTCCTCCTGCTCCTCCTGGTGCCGAGTCTGAAGAAGACGGGAGGCCCAGCTCGGTGAAGATGGAGGAGAAGCTGTTCATCTCCAGCCTGTACTCCTTCATGAAGGACAAAGGCTCGCCCATCGAGAGGATCCCTCACCTGGGCTTCAAGCAGAGTGAGTCCAGGTCTCTGCTCTTTGGAGCTTCACGCATCATCAGAAATCCTCTGACGCATCTGTCTCCTCCCTCAGTCAACCTGTGGAGAATCTACAAAGCCGTGGAGAAGCTCGGCGGCTACGACTCGGTGAGGGTTACTTTGAATTCACATCCAAATAAAATAAACTTGACTTACAAACATTTTTAGAATGCTCCAGGGAGCCACATGCAGCTCCAGAGCTGTGGGCTGCTGATACCTGCCCTAATCCATACCCTAAAGACAAGAATATGGGTCACTAAGATGCTGAGGGAGCATTTTCCCTCAAAACCATTGTGTCTCTAAGAATTGTGTCCCTCCGTGTGTGTGTACAGGTGACGGCTCGGCGGCTGTGGAAGAACGTGTACGACGAGCTCGGGGGAAGTCCGGGCAGCACGAGCGCTGCCACCTGCACCAGGCGGCACTACGAGAGGTGAGGAACCACCTGAGGGCCACGTTTCACTATTTGTTCATTTTTCAAATCTGATTCCCACCGAGATACGGACGAATGCTAACGGATGCTAACGCCCCTGTCACAGGCTGGTCCTGCCCTTCGAGAGGCACCTGAAGGGGGAGGAGGACAAACCTCTGCCCCCCAGCAAGCCCCGCAAGCCCTACAAGAGACACCAGGACGCCAAAGTAGGCAAGGAGGCCAAGAAGAAGAGGACGGAGCACGGGCTGGACCCTGAGGTACGTCCCCCTCCTCCTCATCCTTCTTCTGCTGCCACGCTTCAGCCCGTCACACACTCCAAAAATGACTCCAGCTGTTCCTCTTCCCAGCTCCTGGCTCAGGGGAGCTCAGACGCACCAGGGGGTCACGCCCTCGCCCCTCTGTGGGCCGCCGACCGGCCCCAGCTCGGCAGGGGGCCCGTCGACCTCTGCCCTCCGGTGTATGCGCGCGCACCCCTGGTCCACGTCCGTCCGCCGAGCCCCTGGATGGGTCTGTCCGCGTCTGTGGCCGGGGAGGTCATCTCCCCGCTGGAGAAGAAGAAGCGGGTGGCCCAGGCCAGCCTGAGCCTGTGCGAGGACAAGGACCGGCCGTCCGTCATCCGCTGCTCGCCGTCCCCGGCTGTCGCTCCTCCCACGGGACACACCAGCAACTCGTCCGAAGGGTCCCCGCTGCCGGCGTCCTCCTCGTCCTCCCGCAGCCCGTCCCCTTGCTCCCTCTCCTCCGAGGAAGCTCCAGTGGAGGACAAGGCTACAGCGGGCACAGAATTGTCCAACAAGAGCTTTAGTCGTGGCCCAGAGAGCGCGGGTGAGACTCCCAAAGACACTGCAGGACAGAAAAGAGTTGCATCTCCTACTTGCGCCCACTCCATCCCTGCAGATCTGATCAAAACACACCACAAAGACTCCAACTGGAGACAAATCCAGAGACACGAGAAGGTCCGAAACCTCCCATACCCGTGTCCGCTCCCCATGCCGCCACCCCACGCCCAAGGCGTGAAGTCCAACTGGGTGCCGGCATCAAATTCCAGCTTCAGTAAAGTCGTCCCAAAATCAGCGCAGCTCCTGCGGCCCGCCGCGCTCCCCCTGGGTTACAAGGGCGCCCCCTGCAGGCTGGTGCAGCAGGACGACTCACTGGCCTGCATGAGGAAGATGATGGCCGCCGGCCCGTGGCTCTACCAGCCGGACAAGAGGGACAAACCCAGGATGGTGATGCCCAAACCTCTGGACCCCCGGCAGGGGGTTGTGACCCAGTCCAGAGCCCCGCTATCCGTCTCCTACGTCCTGGCGGGATTCGACAAAGCGGCCCAGGACTCGCGGCACCAAGCCCCGTCCCTTATCCCGGCGTTCCTGCCCGGTAGAATGAGGCTGCCCCAGGTCCATCCGATGCACGGCCAGGTCCCCGCGGCCCTGGCACACCACGCCCTCTCTGGCTCCGCCCGCTACGCGTATCCGTACCCCCTCCCCGTGTGGAGTCCACACGCTGGATACACACTACCAGCCATCAACTCCGTCTACCCTCACAAACTGTGATTGTTTGAACACGCACACTCCAATAAACTACCACGTGGTGGTCCAGGTCCTTTTGTACCTACACGCTCTGTATCAGCGGAGTACAAGGTGTACAATACCTACCATGTAGGGACAGTGTCCCATCATGACCTACCTAAGTTTTTGATCAAATGCACTAAAGGGTCAAAATTGAATATTTGTCATTTTCCAGATAAATTGCATCTCGCTTTTGAATTTTATGTCCATAACTTCCTTCTGTTACACGGGGAACACATATTCTGAGTACTGTATGTAAGAAATTATGAATTTTGCAATGCAATTTGTGTCAATTTATCTTTTTTTTTTTTACTGTACTGTGTAAGTCTCCCAGACTTGATAGCAACAGTATTGTTGTACTGTATACGCAAGCACACTGTAGTTTTCTGTGTACATTTATGCGTGCTGACTGCACTGAAGATTGAATGTAAATAATAAATGTGAAGTGAAGGTTGAGTGTACTTTAAATGTCCACGATGATATAATTTAAAGACTTCAAACTGACTAAAACCAATTTTGAAGAAGATACAATAAATATGTCCTGTATTGTAGCCTCTACCGCTCCCTGCTGGTTGGAAGTTGAAGCAGCCCTGCTCCATTCGGGAGCGCTTGAGAAAATAACGACACCTCTTGAGACTGAATCCTCAAGGAGTTCGGAAACAAATTTATTACCATGATAATATAATACATTTACAAAGTCTTTTGGTGGTACAGGTTACTACACCGAAAACGTAGCTGAAACTGTGACAAACAGGCTTTATAAATCACAACTTCACAGTTCGGAGGTCACAGTTTTTTGTCCCTGTTACTGTTGCTTTTTTACTTATTTCCTCCTGTAAATATCGAAATTATGGTGTTTTCCCCCCCAGTTATTCATTTTAGGTTAACGAATTGTGCATATTGTTTATAATTAGTTTAAATAAAGTTTTGTAAGAAAAAGCTCCCTCGGCTCTACTCAGCATAATCTCGCGACAACTGCGCTAGTGGCGGGAAATCAACCAAAACAAAGGTTCGCGCCAGACATTGCTCAGCGTGTGCTTGTATGAGATATTGTTCGAAGTTTCTCTTTTTCTCATTCATCGCGCTAACATTGAGCGCAGAAGCCGTTCGCCTTATCTGAGTGGGTATTAAGTTGCCTTAACTAGAGCCGCGATGTCGGACGTTTTGTCTGAAGACGGCAGCGATGCGAACCAGGATGACAGCCAAGAGGAGCTCATGACTCCTGCCCAGCTCATCGAGAAGCTGGAAGAAGTAAGCTGCTTTAAACTTCATATTCCTGCGCAGGGTGAAGTCACAAAGTTACGGACCGTTGCGGTGCTGTGTTTTTCTCTCAGGCGTGGCTGAATGAGAAGTTCTCCCCGGAGTTACAGGAGAACAAGGCAGAGGTGGTGGAGTGTGTGATGGAGCAGCTCACACACATGGTAAACACGCAGCTAAACCGGCTTTGGTTTGCAGTAGAAATAAAATACCCTGACCTTTATTAGGTATTTACACATGCACTTAAAGCTGCAATGTTTGTGGTGTTTTCAGTATGCGGCAGGCACAGAACATCTAGAATGTAGTGATGTGCACTTTTTGAATGCATCTGAATATGTGAGAAACACTACCTGCTCCATCTTGGAAAGCACCTTGAGATAACCTCTGTTGTGATTTGACATTGCACACATAAAACTTAACTGAAATTAATTGGATTGAATATCTTCAGAAAATGTATCTGACAGAGATGTTTGCATAGGGTGTTGTAGAAGTTGTAGCACACTGTTGTAGCACACAGTTTACAGCAACAATTCTTCGTGACTTTGACACATTGAGTCGTGACCTTTGTCCCTCCAGGAGAACAACCTGCAGCGGGTGAAGAAAGGCGACGTCAAGGCCGGCGTGCACCGTATGGAGATGGACAGGATTCGCTTTGTCCTCAGCAGCTACCTGCGCTCTCGCCTGCAGAAGGTCTGTCAGCCCAACAGCACCTCCCTGTAGCTTTAAGATTTTTATACTTACTCACCCACTCAGTGACAAAATGTCTTGCTTTGGGTCTTTTTTGTTTTGTTTCCAGATTGAGAAATTCTTCCCACACATCCTCGAAAGAGAAAAGTCTCGAGCACCAGGCGAGCCGTCGCTGCTTTCACCTGAGGAGTATGCCTTTGCCAAAGAGTGAGTTGAACGGAATATCCGATAGTATTTGAATCACAGAGTCCCTTTTTATAAGCCTTTATTACTTTTCTGCTAAGATACCAGATAAACACAGAGAGCTACCTGAAGGCCGTGGCATTAAAGCGGATGCCCCCCAACCTGCAGACTGTGGACATGCTCAAAGCAGGTGAAGCCTCATTTGAGGACCGCTCCGTTTACTTTCTTAGTCTTACCGCAGTGTTGGCGGCCATGACACTGAGTTGGTCACTCACACTTGCCTGTGATCTGCGTCCAGTCCCTGAGCCGTGCCTGGACTCCTTTGTGTTCCTGCGGGTGAAGGAGAAGCAGGAGAACATCCTGATCGAACCCGAAACGGACGAGCAGAGGTACCCTGGTTTTAGTGGGGTCGGGGGACATGGCCTACAGAATCCATCAGATGGCGCTGTTGGCTTTGGAACTCTGTGTACTGATTTGCACTTTGATTGGTTTCAGAGATTACATCGTGGACCTTGAGGAAGACTCTCAGCACCTGATGAGATACCGGACCATCGCTCCTCTCGTGTCCAGCGGAGCCGTGCAGCTAATTTAAGTTTTGAAGTAAGAAGCTGCAACTCACTCTCCATATCATCTGTCTCCCAGAGCCAGGCCACATTTTACATTGCGTTGACGTACACTTACACAAGAAGTGTTTTGCAGTAGCGTTTATTTTTAGCTGTGGCTTTTTATTCCGCGCTCCTCCCTGGCAAATGATCCTGTTGGACACAGAGCGCTGCCATTTGTTTCCAGAGTCGGATTTCTCTTAAGTAACAGGAGGCCGGTCTGCCCACAAACTCACGTGACAGGTTTTATTTTTGTGTTTCAGTTGTATCTGGAGAGTTTTTGGATCCCGAATTTCACTGGGCGCAAAGCTGTGGGGTCTCATGGCGGTGGGCCTCTGCGTCCTTCCGAGAGTGTGTCCTCCCACACAGATGCAGAGACATTGAGGAGGACGAAGACGAATATAAATATGATTCCTGGCACTGCCCACAAATCACCCAGTTCCCCTGAGCGTCATGCAGGGGGTCACGTGTCGGGCCGAGACTGTGCTCCGTATCGCCCTGACATTTTGCTGATCCAGAGGATTTGATGCTATTCTTGTGTGTGTGGACGCCTGACACGGGTCTGCTAATCCATCTTGTCCTGTTGCTATGTGAAGGTGGTTCGCAGTCATATCGCCGCGTTCTGCATATCTGCAAGCTGTAATTTCATCAGATCCGCTGGCATCACAACAGGGCACCACAACTCACCTGCCCCGCGTGTGTGTGTTTGTGTGTGTCGGTGGTGGGAGGAGCTAATGGGACTTCACGGACCTGCTATTATCTGGAATCATCAATGTTTGCACCGTTCTGAAAGGTTTTATTGTGTTTCTGTTTTGTGGTAGTTAAGATTGTATTTCTTATGTGTTGTGTAGAGGAGTTATGCAGAAAAATTAAAGTAAATGGATTTTTAGATGACTATAATAGCAAAGGTTGGGCTGTGTCGGTCTCAATGTCACCCAACAGTGTGAATTCTCCAGAAGGTCAAAGTCGTCGTCGGCCTCCTCAGTGTGTACGGTACTTCTATACGACCGACCTGTGCACCGAGGAGCACTTGTTGTTACAAACGCCAAAGAAGTTGACATGGAACTTTAATCACACTAGACTCTGATCATGTGCTGTGTGTAAAACCAGATAAGATCCTCCCTCCACCCCGTCCCCCCACATTTCCCTTTTATGTGTTCATGGTGGAAATAAAACAGCCATTAATCTGCTTGTCTCTATGCGGGCCGAGCGCCAGCGTGCTGCGAATAGTTTGCAGTCACACCACTCAGGGGAGAGAGGGCTGGAACGGGGCCAAGTAGCTGCTCTCGGATCAGACCCAGGTCTCTCCGAGTCCTGGGTTCACCCACTGTTCTTGTTAATACATGTCGGGGTGACGGGAAAAGTCTCCTACAGAGCACAATGGAGAACTGACGTAATCTGAACAAGCAGCGCCGGATGACGAACGTTTCTATGCAAATTGGCGTCTTGATCACCGGCGATTTCCTTTTCTTTCTCGGTTGAAAGTTTCTTTTGTTGAGTTAATGAAACACACGTGGCTGGCCGACTTTCGTCAAGGTGAGGCGAAGCCTTGCTGGTGAGAAGACACCTCGTCGGCATGCTCTACATGCGTGTTTTCACACAAACAGTGGGACAAAGATGAGGTCCCACCCACCGGGCCTGGGAGCAGACGGGGTGGAGAGCCTCCGCCGAGAGTATAAATAGGCTGCAGACACACTCGCCGTTGCGGGCAAAGAAATGACAGACTGCAGGCTGCGACCAGCTCCTACCACGAGATGGTAAGTGTGCTTTGGGGGGTCTTGGTTTGGTTTTCGTTTGTTTGTTTGTTTATTTGTATGCAAAAATTCAACAAGCAGGCATTCCCTTAACTTCTTCGTCTTCCTTTTTTGTAGAACATCCTCCAGCCAAATCTTGAGAGCAGGCTTCCCTCCGCTCGGCACCAGAACATCAGCTTGGAAATGGCAGACACAACGTAAGAAGTTTTCTTATTCTTTGTATGTTTTTTATTTATTCACCCAAGGGGTGATTTTTAAGTTGGACGATAAGCAGAGAAAATGGACAGACAGTGCAGGGAGACGCAGACACATTAATGACACACGAGAGACTGAGAAATCTGCAGGAGCAATTAGTAGATAGAGTCATTCTTTATCAGAAGGCGGATACAACGTGCAGCCTTGGCTCGGGCATATGAGGTTCCTGTCCATAGTTCCTCAGTCTGTCTTTATTGTTCTATGTATACATTAGAACAGCTGCAGCTCTGTAATCAGGCCAAGGAGGAGAGATTGGAATATATAAGGAAATATTTGTGCTCTTTAATTCATGCATGAATGCAGCCGGTAGAACCCGTACTTGACACCTTTGTTCTAGATCTAATGGGTCTATGGGAGCTGGGTGTGGTTGTGCAGAGGACAAAGATCGGTTAATGGCTGCCGCACGCAAAATCCTGCAGAAAGAGAGGCGTCCGTAGAAAAGCTCCGCTTTGCTTTGTTGACATTTCTTTCCCATCTGCAGCTCGTATTTACTAACACTGCTCTTGGTTCCGTTCCAAGGATCCTCCCCATGCTGGGCCTGGGTTCCATGGCCCAGTCCTCGGGCCTCCTGGAGATCGCCGTCCGGCTCTGCTTGGACCAGCGCAAGCAGCTGTGCCCCCACGTCTGGGTCCCCATCCTGAAGCCCCAGCGGCCCTGCATCCGTCCCGCTCTGTCCAAGCAGCGGACGGCCAACGCCCTCAGTCGGTCCTTTCCGCCCCTGCCCCTGCCTCGTTTCCGCGACCACCTGGACGACGAAGACGAGGACGACGAGGACGAGGACGGCCTCAAAGCCGTCCTCGCCCCATCCAAGAACAAGCGCGTGGTGTTCGCCGACTCCAAGGGATTGTCTCTGACCTCGGTGCGCGTCTTCTCCAACGAGGAGGAGTCCGACATGGACCTCCTCCCGTCCCTTAAGACCTTGGGGGACATGACGGAGGACGGCTACAGCTGCACCGTTAGCGTGCGCTGCCCGGGAACTCGCCTCAAGCTGGGCTTCCCGCAGCCGGCGGCGGACTTCCAGTCCTTCCGCGCCAAGCTAGCCGAGAGCATGGTGACCCTGGAGAGCTGCAGCATCACCGACCAGAGCCTGCAAGGCACCATCCGCGTCCGCAACCTCAGCTTCCAGAAGGACGTGAGCGTCCGCATCACCTTTGACTCGTGGCACAGCTACAAAGACGTGGCCTGCGCCCACCTGCGCGATCGCTTCGGGGGGCCGCAGACAGACATCTTTCACTTCACCATCGCCATGCCCAAAGTCATCGACGCCAAGAGGAAGATGGAGTTCTGCTTGAGGTACCAGCCGGGCGGCTACAGCGAGCTGTTTTGGGACAATAACGACGGGAAGAATTACAGCATCGTGTGTGCCAGTTCCCATGCCTGATGGGATCCCTCCCCAAAAAGAGGCCATGATGTCATCGCGGCCTCGACGCCGCCTGGTTGCGCAACCGCCCCCCATGACCCACATACACACCGGCGTTACGTAACGAGGCGGTGTACCGTCTGACATACGATCGGACATGTGCAATGTATAGCGATGATTCCGACGTTAAGTCGTGAATATTTTTAGCGTGTGTGCCTGAAAGCTTAGACCTAGTCGGGGCTCTGCTGCCGTGTCGCTTGTTCTTGCATTCCATTTTCTTACCGATGTTCCTCGAGTCAGTTTTACTCCCATTCGACTCCTTAAACGCTCACCCTGATGCGCCTCGTCTGGACTTTGGTTTTGTGATATTTGTGTGATATCGTCCCCGCACTCCACTCTCGGGCCACACTCTTCTGCACCCGGGGGTCCTGTCCACTAGGGGCGCTCCCGTATAGGTCACAGGTCAGCGTGCAGAACAGAACAGATCAGAACAGAAGCCCCATGGGACGGAGGCTAATCTTAGCTCAGCTCTGTTTATAGAGCTGAGGCAGCGCGTCGGGCGCGTTCACAGCGTGTGAGATCATATTTCGTCTTGGCCTCCTTCAGAAGCGACCCCGACGCTGACGCAGGAGCCAAAAACCTTTCACGCAGTTTCTGTAATAAATCTTGAAGTGTTTTGTTTGTTGTTGACCTCACTCAACCTGACTAATAAATGTTTTTCACCCTATTCTGTGCTGGTCTGCGTGATTGGAGCCAGACACACAAACGCACACGGCTGTTGGGTGTTTGCGCCAACGACTGCGACACACCTCAAAAATGCCTCAAAGCTCTGCTGACATGGCGTCAGAGAGGGTGGAGATTTGCTGCGATTGCCTGGGCTGCGTCTCCTCGGGGCTGGTTGGGGACTTGGCAGCCTGCGAGAACGTCTCACGCAGCGAGGTAACTTTGCTGTTTGGGTATTTTAGAAATGCTGAGATGTTTGAAGAGGTTCTAAATTGCTTAAACTGTGCTTGTGCTTGAGGAGAGCGGCCGCAACTCATATTCTATGGCCGCTCAATAGGTTTGGAATGGTCCACCTAGATTAGCATGAGTCAAATGAATTAGCGACAGACTCCTGAGGACATATTTACCCCCAAATAAGTACCTACATCCTAACGTACACACCAAATCATCTTGGCTGTGGGTGTGTGGCCACATATAGAGGCAGCAGAACAAAGGCCTGGACAGAAAAATACCTCAAGTTCATGTTTTCCTGGTAAATAAAGTTACCCATATACATATTTACGTCAAAACATTGAAGCTGTAGCGGATCAAGCTAGGCCAATTTCTCATGCCAATGTGTTGCTGAGGGCGTGGAGCGGCAAAGACTGAATGTGAAGGTGTCAAATGAAATAAGAGGAACCAGAACCTTCTGCCTGACCTCATTTCACCCCCCTTTCCACCATGGTGGTTCAGATTCAGATGTAATAAGAACCAACAAAAAGAAACACGCCCAAAAACTCAGTGAAATGAGAGACAGATTCGTCCACATCTCCTGTTTGCACCTATCGTGTCCAGCTAATGATCGGACTTACGCTAATGTTCAACAGTAAGAGCATTTCGCCTGTGCGCTAGCTAAGCTAGCGCTAGCTGGGCAGCAGCAGCTGCTCCGGTGAACATGTCACTGTCCCTCTTTGTCCCTCTGAACATCCCAAAAATTTGCTGCGTCTCAGCTGTTGTTTGTAGACCAATCGGTCACTGGTGGGAGTCCAGGTCAGGCTGATCCGTTACACTCCAAATGTCTGCTGCTCATGTGTCACACTCGGATCCACCGGTCAGGCGTCAAGACACATTTTTCTCATTTCTCGTCTTGAGCCGTGGCCAAACACAGCATATTTCCCTCCAGCACGTGCGTGTCTCCGCTTTCCATCCTCCTCTCCTGGTCTGTGGCATTTCAGCGTTGTGGCATTTACATAAAGTCATTTGTAAACAAGGAAAAGGCATCAAAGTCGTCATCTGACGCCTCCAAACTAACAGCGAAGTTGTAAACAGTAACTTAAAATGGCCCCCGAATTACTTTAGCACCAAAACAACACAGGAATGACTCGACGAGTAGAGACACAGAATAAAAGTGGGCGGTCCGGCGCAGTGAGACGGGTCGTAGGGGATTGGGAACACGTCCCAGAATCCTTTCGGGTCTGTGGTTGGGGTGAGAGGGGTGCATGCATCCACACACACGCGCGCACACACACACACACACGCAGACACCCCCTCAGCGGCCCACGCTGATGTTGCACACCTTGCAGCTGGGGTCCTTCTTGGCGTCGGCCGTGGTCAGACTCTTCAGCTGGTGGTGGCCGCTGATCTGCTGGACGCTTCCCTGGTCCAGTGGGATGGGCTCCGTGAAGAGCACCTCCAGGATGACGTCGCTGGCGTGGCAGAACGCCGGCTCCTCCCCCGGCCTCTGGGGAGCGGAGTAGGTCAAGAAAGGGTTACAGGCCAGGTCCAGCCGGGGCAGGTGGTTGGCGCAGAAGCGGTCCCCGTCCGAGTCCAGCGGGGCCAGGACCAGGACCACGTAGTGGTAGGCCGTGTACATGCAGTAGAAGTCGGCGAAGTAGAGGCGGGTGTTGGGGTTGAGCAGCTGGGCGGCGGGGATCTGGAAGCGGAGCGGCCCGTAGGGGGAGTCCTTGGGCGGGAGGCCCGTGTCGAACTCCGTGTTGCAGCCCAAGAAGACGCCGCAGAGTTTCCCGTTGATGGGCGAGCCGTGGCTCCCGCTGCTGTCCTTCAATGCCGGGCGCATCACGCCACCGCACTGAGTCCTGAGACACAGAGGACAGGACGGTCGGCCTCCTGCGGACAGGGCGGAGACAAAGAGGACGACACTGACCTGACGTGCTCAAAGTACTCGGGGTGCTGGTTCCGGTAGAAGACGGAGAACCTCAGCAGTCTGCCCGCCGAGCCCCGGGCCTTGTCTAGGAGCTGCTGCAGGTGCTCCAGGGCGTAATCTGTGAGGGACAGAGACGTCCAGGTGTCAGAGACGATTGAGGCGAGAATATTAACCGTCCCACGGCACCCCCGCGGGACAGTTTGCGTCACCTGCTGTAGACTGGTCATCTGTACTGAGAATGGAAAGCTTGAAAACACTGCCAGGGGCATTTCTGCTGAGTCATGCTAGTTGCATTAGCCAAACAAAGCTTCTGGGGGACTTTGCTGCTTCTGGACAGTTTGGACCTTCAGGTCAAATATGTGTCTCTGCTACTTTTGCTCTGCTTATCTACCCCGGGGTTGAATTCCTTCCTCTCTGAGCGTAGGCTGTGCCATGTGAAGTAAAAACATTGAACATGGACCAGTTGTAAAACACTTGTTTAGCACATGGAACATACTGTACATATCAGATGTGTTCCGTTGTGGTTGTCCTTGCAGTCCTCAGAGAGGGGGACTGACAAACTGTAGTGGAGGGTACCATTGGATTCTAAATGGGTTCCCAATGGAAAGTGCACAGTATGGTAGAATTTGGCGGGACGCTTATTGGTGTGAGGAGAAGTTAGAATATTTTTAAAATCTTATGGAACATAAAACATGGTTCAATTCGAGAAAATCAATGTATATTAGATATTTGTAAATATTGCTGTAATGTGGATCAGGTTGTTTGTTCTTTGGTGATAATTGATTACTAATTATCAATTTGGTACCTTTAGTAGGACCCAGAGAGTATAAAAGGAGGTAGGATCTCTGTTGGGGACCTTTGACCGAAGCTGGTATGGTGAGAAAAGGAGGGATGGAGCCCACCGGCAGAGCGGAGTTTTCCTGTTTTTCTACAGTTGTGGCATTGCATCAATTCTCATTGTTGTTAAGCTAATTTTATTTTCATCTACTTTTATTTTTTTTTAATTGCATTACAATTTTGATGGGAAACACTGTAAATTAAACACACCTGGACTGCATACAGAATTTTTGCTCTATTCCTGGAAACACCTCCCCTCACTGGTGAAAACCCCAACAATGCCTCAGTGGGAAATATGGTGATTGTACAATCTGGAGGTCCACGTTGACCAAGAGGAACCGTTCGTCTCCAACGTAAAGGACCAGTGTAGCATGTGTGTGTGTGTGTGTGTGTCGTACCCCCCGTGCAGAACTCGGCCACCTGGCTCCACTCCGACACCAGGTAGTCCCCGTCGGGCTGTCGGACGGCCGTCTGGACGGCGACGCAGTAGCTGGTGCGAGGACTCAGGAACCAGTGTCCCCGCACGGCCATGGGCAGAGGGACGGCCTTGGCCACCAGCTTGGTGGGCACGTCCTGGAAGATTAGGGAGGTACAACTCCAGAAATTAAGGCAATGAACTCCACGGAGGAGGGTCAACAAAACCGGCAAGGCGGCACACCGCTGCTGCTGCTCGGTTCTAAATGCGGAAATGAAGCGCTGACACCCTCAGGAGCAACATTTCCCAGCAGCATCTCAGCCGCAGACAATTAGCGAGGACGCAGGAGGACGCTGCTTCCACAGCAACGCTGATGCAACTTTGTTTACATCGTTTGTATCCCGCGGAAAAGAGGAGCAAACCAACGTCTGCTGCCTCGACTTCACACACGCCGCGCACGAGTGTGTGTGTGTTTTCTGTGTGTGTGTGTGGAAGCGCTGAACAACAGTTTCAACATCCAGATGAACCGAAACTCAGCAGCTGATTCACTGTTTGGAAATTCTGCCACGCCGACGGAAATAGTCGGGCGCGTTATTGCGGTGCGGTAATGGGCTG
>OMPJ01037802.1:0-10967 GCA_900312935.1 Carapus acus | reverse complement strand
CACATTCCATAATTGACACACATTCACTTCCTCAACGTCTGTAGTGTTTTTGACACACCAGCAGGGCCATCTGCTGTCAAAATTTTGTCCTTACAACCCATCCATTGTCCATTAACCGACTACCTCTTACGGGGATTGTATCCATTCTTGATGAGAAGGTCCCAGAAAACGGTAATGGCTTGCAATTTTTAAAAGCTTGATCATTAAGTGTAATGTTTGCTTACAAACTGGCCAACAGATGGATATGCTGCATATAAGTAATATATTGACAAGTGTGTGACAGCACAGGAACAGTCAGCACCTGGTCTTGACTGAGAACTGGACGTTTGTGCGCAGGACCAGTGGGCCTTTCCCCTGAGGCATGCAGGGCTGACTCTCGACCACAAAGGCGCTTCAAAAACAAAGTAACAAAAGTTGGAATAGGACGGGTGACAGCACACAACACAAGATAATCCGAAATTGCATCAGAGTCAAGACCTCTTGAGTAGTTTTGTCACAAGCGTGTTGGTCTTTTTCAGCAGATTTGGTTTCTTGGACTTAATGGGGTCGCCGTCGTAGGTCAATTTGCCCATCAGTTCCTCCAACTTATTTAGAAATTCACGCACTTGGAAGAGGCAATCAGCTACACAGGTGAACCTACAGATAAGAGAGGAGGATTAAGGTCATTCGAGATGTCAGTGTTACCATGATTGCTTTCAAGCTAAGTTCAAAATCTAAGATGGCTGATTTGAGGTTGATCTAACGTTGACAATCAGCAATGGGTACAGATTCAATGATAATTTTTTAATGATAAGTTTCCTTTTGATTGATTTGGTATATCAAATGACGACTCTGAGATTCAGACTGAGCCGTATTTCATTCCGGCGTGATCGTACCACTGCTCCAGGTGATCCAAGCTAACATTGTATGGAGCTCCAATGCAGGCTCTCTGCTGTCGCCGCTGCCAGTCCACCAGCTCGTTCTTCAGCAGCGTATCCGTCAGCCCCTCAGTCCTCTGCAGAACCTTGCTGAGCTCCGACAACGTGCTCTACAGAGTTGAATCGAAGATAGTGAGAGGGGAAATCGGGGTGGCCTCTCAGTGGAACATAGAAATGACGTCAGCAGTTTGTACCCTTCTGCATTCGTTCAAATTGTTGAGGAGATGTTGTAGAACTTTCGTCTGGTGATTCTTTGTGGCCTCATCTACTGCTGCAGCATCTCCTGCAAGCAAGGGTAGAGTTTCAATATTCATCACAGTTTCCATTCAAGTAAAGACAAACAAAAAGACGTGAATCTGCTCTATTTATTACTCAACACAAGAGGGAAAAGCGTGTCACGGTTCAGCGGAAACTGAGGTTTCTAATATGCGAACCTTCCATTTGGCTGGTCTTGTATTTGAAATCAAACTCATCTTGCTGTTCTTCGAGGCATAATAACGTATGCCCCACACACTGTGTTCAAAAGACAAGATAGCAGTGCAGGGGGGGGGTAAATTTACTGAGTTCAAATGTGACGTATGGAAACACAGAGCGACGGAGAAAATCAGCACAACACACCTGAATATCGTTCCTTAGGCTGGCCATTTTCAGCTCCAAGCCCTGCTGAGAGCTGATCTCTGTGGTGTCTGGCCTCACACTCATAAACTGAACCTGAGGAGGCGAGAATTATGAGGAGCACGCAAGAGGGAATTCAGTCTGTCTAATGTCACATAAGTGTGGAAAATGTCCAAGCACTAGCATCTTATGTGAGTTTTTTCCCAATGTCAGGTGATATTTTATAGATCCACTGCACACTTTTAACAAATTGTAAAATGAGAGTTGTGTGTGATGCTGTAGAGGTATGTTTCTAACCCGATCGATCAGCTCAACATTTTGGAGGATTTCACGCTCTTTCTGAAGGAACCAAAGGACTGTACTTGCTAGGAGACAAGGGTCCTCCTGGTACCTCTCCTAGAAGTGATCAACAATGAGTGAAAAGATAGTTGCAAGCAATTGACCAAAAAACATTTTGTTGATTTAATGTCAGAAAAACAAAGGGACCACAAAAGCAGCACCTCTTTGTCAGTGTGTTGGTCATATGTAGTGCAATGGTAAAAACCATTACCATTAACACACAAGTGCTCTTGAAACCAAAATCATTAACAACCACTCCTTTAAGCAGACCTGAAAGTTCTGTTTGTAGCGGCGGATGTTGTGCTGTAGTAAGAAGGATTCCTCCTGCTCTAAAAAGCGGCTGTGCTGGTCATCCAAATTCCCCAACAGAACCTGGAACAGCACCATCGCATAATTCAAGTCCTTCACTGCTCGATCCCTAACGAGAAAAAACAAAACAAAAAACAAAAACACACACATAAGGCCAAAATAAGCAGTGAGGTGCTGATGTCAGACAGGCAGCTGTCGAAATAGCTGTCTTTACCAGTCCTGGTTCTCTATCCACACAGACAAGTAGTGACGCACATCCATGGGAAACGCATCCCTGTCATAGAGCTCATCCAGCTGCAGGCTGTATGCAGGTGGTAGCTCCCTCAGTCTGTTCCACTGAGACATCCTGAGTACACAACAACAACAACAACAAAAATCAGGACCAACACACACATAAAAAGAACTTGTGGGTGACATGAAAGGCGTTATGTCAAATGCAAATCGCAGCAATAATATAGTGATTATTATATCGATCGTGTCTCATCAATGTAGGAAATATTCGTTGACAAGTACTCTCGAGACGTGCAACACTGAAGCGACAGCATAACAGCATATTTACTCACCTTATAACCGACCCAGCTTGAGCCCGCTTTAGGCACAACTCGAGCGACGAATATTAGACACCTGTCCTTTATTCCAACTGTCTAGGAATGTGTGTCTTAGATTTCACCGCGACTTCACAACAACATTAGTTATAATCGAGCGTGTAGTTCCTGCTCTTGCTTCTCCCTGTCATTGGTGAGCCGTGAGAGCCGCCCAGTGACGTCAATGCGTGGTCACCAGGCGCCATTGTGGTTCTTTCTCCGTTTAAGTGTTGGTGTGTCAGACACAAAATGGCTGAAAAGGACACACAGTTTCCTTACGGGAGGCTACTGCAACTATATGATTGGTTGCCAGTTATACCAAAGTAGAGATATAATTGGTCTATATAACCGTCAATCTTTTCTCCGTGGGGCGTGACAAAGAGAATAGAAACTTAGTGTGCCGTCTGAAACCTTCCAAGAAATGACGAAGCGAAAGCGATCATTCCCGTGTGGTCACATGGTGTGACTTGACATTGTGTTTCTATAAACCATAACTCGCAAGAGAGAAAAGATGAGTCTTAAGTTTTTTTCATAAAACCAATACGATATTCTCGAGTTGGTCATTCAGTGGCAAAGTGAGTCAACCCTAGCCTTAACTTAACCCTTTGTAAATTATGAAATCAAACAATTTCACAAATTGGTGAGTTACCATAGCATTTATTAAGTTTGAGGTACAACACACAAGTTCCAGCATTTTTTACAAAAGTCCCATCACTGGCTCTGGACTGGAGGATGAACATGACCTCTGACCTGGCAGAAGGACTTGGGAACAAAACCAAAGAGAACTACCTCACACACTTCCTGAGACCGGCCAGGAATGTTTGCATCTCTGATAAGGAACGTCAACATATTATACCCTGCAATACAGACAAAGTCCTATGTTTAAACTAAGCAATGTGTTGTAACATGTTCTAATATGTGTCTCCTCTCCGTCATACAACACTATCAGCTAACAGCTTTGCATATCAGCAAGCTAAAGTATTTGCGCATGACATGGTTAATATCACCTATTCTGAATTTTGGATTAGCGTGCTAATCATCTCCCCTGTGTCAAACTTGAAGTAGGAGAACGTGGCCTGGTGTCTCATTGCGCTGCTTGGTTTTGGTCTGAATGAGAACTTGCAACTTTGTTTTCCAGGGTTTGAGGCTATTTCCTAGATTGTTAGTAACATGTTCACCTAATTAACAGACTAAGGAACAGCTTTTACCAAGCTGCCATAAGTCACCTCAACAGTATTAGATTAGAACAATTTACAGTAAATGCTTAACACTCCAGTCAGCTTCAAAACATTCCCACCCCATCAGCGCTGCTATTATTATTCATATTATTTATTATTTGTTATTTATACCGAAATTTATACTGTATATATTATGTTTTTATATTTCTTCTGTATATAGATCCTCTCTTGTTTCTTCTTTTTATATCTGCACCTTAGTTTCATTACACAATTCAATCACTGTAATGACAATGAAATATTCCTGATTCCTAACTGTGACTGTAACTGTGTAAATATGAAGTTTATATGAAGCTTCACGTCTTGATCTCCCGATTATCGTAAAGCCAAATATCAACATTGTTTCCGAGGCCTCATAAAACTTGTGTCCAAATTCACCCAAGCCAAGTAAAACATCTAAACATACAGAGTAACTACACATTTTATACATCTCTATAGTCAGACAATCTGTTGTAATAACATCTTGCAAGTACCCCATGTCAATGTCAACCTATCTGAAAACACTGCTTACTTTGCTACACCTCAGGCTAATACATAGTCATCACTCCATCCTCCCAGCTGTTCTGGTTCACCAGCAGGTCCTCGTCCTGCTTCATGGAGTTGAGCATATACTTGACCCCGGCCTTCACACCCGTCTTCACTCCCGCACCCAGGGCGTAGCCCACCACCCCGGCGGCGCCCCCCGTGGCGGCCATGAGGGCGTCGGTGCCCAGGTCGACTGCACCGAGGATGGCTCTCTCCTTGGCCGTGTCTGTGCAGTTGATCGTGGCGTAATACATGGCGGTGCCTAGATTATACAGGGTGCTGACGGCCGGGATCCACTCCACCACGCTGTAGACGTTCTCCTCTTTCCGATTAATGCAGCTGCCTTGGGGACTCCTCTTCACCCGCCCCCCAGACGAGGACATTGTGTCCTCTCCCAGGCTGCACTGACGAATCCAGATTTCATTTTCAGGGGATTCTGAAGGCAGGACACGGCTGCCTGCCCTCAGAACTGCCCGGTACCTACCGTATTTTAGCAACGCATCCCTGCCAACCCCAGCACATTCGGACCCCAACCTCTCACAAGCCCTCATGGCCCCCTGGAGCCCATTGTTGGCTTCTTCTCTTGGTGTTCCTACCAGCACGGATCCTCGTACCTTGATCCAGCCTTGGCATTGCTCAGAAGCACTGCGGTTCCTCCCGCCGTCACCCACCATAGCCAACTGCTGGATGTTGAACATCACCCCTTCGATCTGGTGCCCAGCTTGAAAATCCTTCCTCAGAGGAGATGCAGACGCCGACGCTAGCCGCGACAATGCTATTTTCTGGCGGATCTTCCTCTCAATCAGACCCTCAACTTCCATCAGGAGCTCCTCCGCATCTCTAACCCCCAGAGTGTCGTACAGTCTCAACACCAACGTCTGTGCTTCAGCCGGGCACCCAGACACCACTAGAACAGGTACCAAGGAGAGACTGAGGAGCTCCTGGGCTAAGGTAGCAGACCAGGGTTCATCCACTGTGCTGGCAGACAGCAGGTCCTCACAGCTGACGTTCCCTGGAACGCGAAGGTGGTTCTGAATTTTCCCCTGAAGCTTTTCCGCCATCCAGGACAGGAGACGCGTGGCAGCCTGGACTCTCTCATCCACGCCGGATGTTTCTTGCTTTGACCCTGTCACCACCTTATCCACCCCCTTCGGCTCCATGTTGCTGGCAGGAGGTGAGGTGGTCCTCACAGGGGGAGGCAGCCTGCACAGAGCCTGCTCAGCCAGCAGCAGCTGGACAACAATCAGCCACTTCAGTTTGGAGGCCATCGCTGTTCCGTACGTGACCGTCAGGAAAAAACCTGAGAAATAACCAGTGATGTGTCGTGAGGTTCACGGCCGGTGAGGCACTGACTTCATCACAATCAGATTTACAAACATATGAACCCTACAGAATAGCATATCATTATTATGCTTTTGTTTTGTTTATTCTTAAAATAAGCCTCTTGCTTCCCGCAGTCCATATCAAAGACTTGAGAATAACTAGAAAGGTAGCTAACATGGATCGGTTTGACAGTATTTACAATTTCAGATGTTGGGGTCTAGTTTTAATCTATTCCACGCTGCAGAGAAGTAGGGATAAAAAGCTCAACATGGCACCTACCTTCAAAACAAGCTTAGGATTTAGCCTCAGTCCTCGGGTGACTTTGTTTTCTTCTTCTACTTATTCCGGCCCAGAGTATGCATGGCGATCTTCGGTCTGTTTTGCTCCCAGTGAGGTTCTCCTCCTCTCCGTGACATCCTCTGGCGCTCCCGCCTTCCATCCTGCTCGTTCTCCCTCCCACTGTCCCATCTTTTTTTTCCCCCTGCCTGCTCTTATTTTTGGAGTTGGCCTCATTGCTCAACAGGGGAGATCGGGGCTAGAATGTTGATTCACGTGGGGGAAAGTCCACGTTTTCTAAGGCAGTTTTGTTTGTCTGGCCTCCTGCACTCAGCCCTCCCTCCCTCTCCGACCCTGCTCTCCCTAACTCCTGCTCTCTCTCCCTGTCTCTCCCTGTCCCTCTCCCTCCCCGGGTTTTGTCTTTGACCCACATTCTTGGCAGAAACATTTCCCTGCAGTAGCAAGCGAATTTGTGTTTTGGAGCAGGATGGAGAAAAAGGGGGTAGGAGTACAAATTGGTGAAGAGTGAAAGAGGATAACCTCACATTCTCCTGTGTTGCTGAAACCACAGAATGAGTGTCGTACGGGATGAAAATGAAATTGAATAAAATGAAAATCTAAAAAGGATAGAACACAAAAAATAAAATAGAACACAATAAAATAAAATAAACTAGAATAAGATAAAATTGAATGAGACAAATAAAATAAAACGAAATAAAATAAAATAAAATAAAATAAAATAAAATAAAATAAAATAAAATAAAATAAAATAAAATAAACACTCACAACAGTCTCTACAAAAGCAGTGTCTCAGTCGAATCTCTGGTTTTCCATTACCCCACAAAGAGACTACATTTGAGTTTCAGATTTCCTCTACTTTAGATCGTTGAATTGGTGATACATAATTATGTTTTGTTTTTCCACCAGAAGATGGCGCTGTTTTAGCAGGCGAGGAGAACCGTTTGCCAGCATTCGTCTGAGGTCAGACGCTGCGATGCAGTGCGGTTTGAATTAAACACGAGTGTAAGATGCGGCCAGCTTGGTCGCTGAAACCGCCTGCTTGGGCGTTTCAAAAAACATACGATTATTTTATACACAATCCCTGTACACACCCTCTATTCTCGTCAAAGTGGGACGCACCTGGGTAGTGATAAGTGTGAAATCCTTTAAGCATGAGACAATTCTATAGCTTAGCAAGCTGAATGAAACACAAACCTGTTTTTTGATTCTGTGTGATTTCAACCAATGGTTTGGACCAATCTGGAGTGAATTATGGACCTTTGTTGAGGGTCGATTGGATTTTTACCAGGACAGCTGACACTCCAGTCCCTAGTCGCACAGCATCAACAGCACTGTTGAATCATCTGTATAAACAGTAATTAACAGCTTGTCACGCCCTGAGAGCTCAGGGCAGCAGGTCGCTTTCCCATCTAGACATCGACAGCCATCGAACGTGGTGGAAATTTGTAATTATCAAACCACTTATTTTTCTTTTAATGTTCATGCCATAAACAAACTCATGTCTGTGATAGCTTCTCTCACGGTCAGGGTCTCAGGAGCAGCACTGTGGTTGTACTTATTCCACAAAACAGAGCTGAAGTCATAAATCGTGCACGATATAAGGTGCAGATGTGCTATCTGGCATCTGAGGGAGGCAACATGGCGCTGCATCTTACACACCCGCCCCAGACAGCTAAGATAAACCAAAGGCACAGAACAGTAGATGGATAGAGCCACGGCCAACCATCATATGAGAGACGCCGTCCCTTCGTCCGCCCCAGGGGACCCAGACCGATCGTGGCACGACCAGCAAAAAAAGTGTGTTTGAGAGTGAGACTCAACACAGTCTGGAGGTGTAAATTAAAGACGATGGGAAGTGTGTTGGCCTGTGTCCCAAGGTGCAGTTATGCTGCACGAGTCTGCAAAGAACAGACCTTGAGGTTTATTTTACTTTACTTTACTGCGGTTCATGTTGATATTGGATGGCGCCAAACTGATGTGACGCCTTTTGAAGTCGTCAGTCTACGGCCTATTGGCACGCTCAGGCGGACGCTTCAGGACATTGAAGAAACTGACTGAAAAACAGCTTCTGTGGGGCAGCCATCTTTGAACTGAACACTCTCTGGGAGGTGAAATGGAAAATGGGTGGTGTGCGTGTGCGTCGGAAGGCTTGCCCCCCTGTTAGTGCGGTCATAGTGCCAGCCATTTGTATTATCTTTAAACTATCTGCATTCAATTGCTACTTTTTATATAGCATTTTCTGGATCACTTATATTTTTTCGACCGAGGCATCTTTAAGAGGGTAGGAATTTACATTTTTCATGCACAAGTTGTGCTGTCATAATAAAAATACGTAGAGAAGGAAGAGTCAGAGCTGAAACAATCGTATCTCTTCATCACATTGTTGAGAGCAGCCGCTGTGTTGACATGATGCTTATCAAGGCAGAACACAATGCTGCAGCTCTGGAAATCTTCATCGTCTTCATCAGCGTGTTGTATAGATGGATGATGATTGAATTTTTGCATCCAGGTGATTAAGAATAATGGGACACTATAAGAGAACAAAGCAGGTGACACAACAAACAAACAACAACAAAGCAGAAGTCTCTGGGCTGGAATCACATGCGGAGAAGGGATGTGTTTATTTTCAAAGTCTTATTTTCCAGAACCTATCAAGGACGAAAACTAGCAGCCACACTAGTACACTAGTTCACTAGTACCCAACATAAATGTGACAAAAGTGCAACAAAATTATGCAACAATCTCACAACCGGAAAAACCCAAAAGCAGAACCCTCCACCGTACCACTCATTTAACCACAGTGGAGAACAGGTGTGCTGGGCAAACCAACCACTCCTAGACAAGGAAGCCAAACTCAACTCCACCTCTTAACGAACAGAAATAAGATACAGGTGTTGAAACACAACTAGACAATAAACAAGGCGAAATAGAAGCACCTGAAAAGACTGTGGGTGTGGGCGTGGTCCTGTACACCTGGCCGCCATGCTTACAAACACATCAACTGAATCCCACAAGAGGGCAACAGAAAAAACTCTCCTTCCACCAGGGGGTCCTGACAGCAGGGCCATATAAAAGGGACTTTTAATCATATTTGGCTTAGATGGACGTTTACTTTGTGTGATAAAGGTGCGTACCTAACGTTTGCTTGTTTGATCATGCCGCCTCAGTGTAAACTGAGGCTCATTGTGTCGACAATAATACAGTGTTAACAAAAATAAAGGAGACGCTAAGACAACATTTCCAATATTTCAGTGAATGAAATTTGTTTGTAAATCGTTATTCCTCATGTGGTGGAAAAAAAATTAAAATCAAAATGATCAATTGGTGTTGCTCCCTGTGTGATCGACTTGGAGTAACATTGTGTGGTTGAGGTGTTCCCTTTATTTTCTTCCTCTCTTTTTTTTTTCAGCAGTATAAGCAGTAATTCTGTTCCCTTGAAGTGAAATATGCAATAACAGCTTCTGAGAGTGATGTAAAATGATAACACGGGGATTGTCCGTCAGTTTGTGTGCGTCCTTTTTCCAGGAAGATTGAGTCGTGTCCTCGTATATGTCTGCAAACATTTGAATTATTCACCTCACTGTTGGTTGTCCCACTTGGTAAATGTGTCTTGCGCAGCCGAGCTGATGTTTGTCCAGGCTCCCACCTACACCAAATAAGGCTATAAACCAGCCGTGGCACCATGTGGAAGTCTATAAAATGAAAAAAAAAAAAATCTCATTTGAAATATGTTTCCTTTGTCTTTTTCCAGAATTCATCTGAATCATAAAAACAACAATGCAAACACAAGGCCTTACCAACCAATATCCTAACCCTCCCCTGGCTGGCTGCGGGGGCTTGTGTGTATATCAAGCCTGCTAATGAAGTGGACTGGTCTCTGTGGGAGCACACAGACGAGGCTCGTGGCTTCCGCGTTTCATTTGTGGAGGCGAGGTGGACGGAGTGAAGCGATAATGGGCTCGATAAACGTGGGAGGTACGCGGCTTTACACCCTGACCCAGTTTTCTAAGAGGAGCATAGCTGTGAGCAAATTCACACACATCCGCCTCTCCACACCCTTTTATTGATTCTGTTATTTGTGCAATGATGGCGGGTGTCATCAGCGACACCAATGTGTCACATGTAAAATAATACATCAACCATGATTTGACTGATGTTTGGACTCTTTTGCTATCAGTGAGTCACTGTCTCCTCTTCATCCTACACTTTGTGTGTGTGTGTGTTTTAGTGCATAAACATGTGCGTGCATTTGTATGTGTGTCCACACATCTACAACAGGGCAAATGAGAGCCACTGTGTGTGTGTGCGTGTGTGTGTGTGTGTGTGTGTGTGCGCGCAGCAGCAGGGGTGGGAGGTGGGATCAGTTGGAGCTCTAATTGGATAACAAGTCCTCTGAAAGACTATAATAATTGAGATAGATGGTGCTGAGGGGACAGAGCCCACATCAGACCAAGGAGCCCGCTGACTGGATCCAAGTCTGTGCCGTGAAGGACCACAGCGATCTAGGAGGTAAGAGTTCCATTTTCAGTCCTCTCTATCGAGTGAGCCTTGATACTTGTGTTAATCACAATAGTGACATTTTAAGTGCTGAATCGCAAGTAATTTCATATTTTCGTGTTGTGCTGGTGTTTCTGTGGAATTTCGAACCTCAGTGATACTAAATGGTCAACAAACACAATCTATTTTAGATTTCCATCAATGCCTTTTATGATTGGAGCCTTTCTAGACTTTCTGAGATTGGGATTTCTGTTTTAACTACTCTGTAAAAGCATCTTTAGCCTTTGGATGCACAACCTACCAATTTCTACACTCCTCCACAAGTG
>OMPJ01037793.1:0-14064 GCA_900312935.1 Carapus acus | reverse complement strand
CGCTCCTCGGAGGCTGCGGATAAAAGAAGCGTGAAGAATAGCGTGTAGCGCGGCCGCTACAGCTACTTTCACTGACGGCACCGTGCCTCATCCCTGCACACACACACATTGTTTGGGTATTGTGCGGCGTTTACGAGGGTGGCAGTGGGATCACACTTTCCTCTCTCGACGCAGAGACGCTGACGTCACGGCGCTAACGCACCCAAACACAGGCTGTCCTGTAATTCCCCAGCCCAGCCATCAACACACACACACACACGCTCTGTCCTTCACCAGATAACATTAATTTACCTCGTGCTCAGCTCGCACACATTCACACACATGCACAAATGGATGGTGTGTATCCGTCCTAGCAAAGCTCTGTTTTGAACCCAAAACAAACTCATACATTTGCCTTGTTTGTGACTTTTTAAAAATATATATATATAAAAAAAATATATATAAAAATAATGATAACAACTTGCTGACCTAATTTCTTCAGGGAAAGACCACCAGATTTTCAGATATTTAGATGTTTAGCTGACATCACAGAGCTTTTGGAAACCAAGAGACACAAATCGCAAACAGCAAAGAGCTCAGCAGTCACACACACGCATGCGTGCGCACACACACACACACAGTGCCCACATACACACACACACACACCTCTTCCACTACTGCGTGCTACATGCAGATGAGTTCTCCGAGGCACATTCAGCCATCGCAGAGGAGGAAGCGCAGCTTATACTCCATCTTTTGATCTACTAAATGAAATGATAATAAATTCTTCAACATTGTTTCGCTCTCAGCAACGTTAAACCTTCGTTGGAGTGTGAAGAGGCCACGGTGGTGGTGGTGGTGGTGGTGGAGCTGAGGAGATCTGAGGCCTGCATCCTGAGGACCCCCCAGGCAATCCCATGATCCCCCAACCGCCTACGCACCCAAAGCCAACCCCCAACACTGCTCCCGCTCTCTCGCTCTCTCTATCTCTCTCTCTCTCTGAAGCTTTCGCTCCCTCTTTTGCTTGTATCTCGATTTCTTTTCTCTACACTTTACAGGACACACAGAGTTCAACCACCGGACTTCTTCCTGCACTAATGCGGTGATCCTCCACCGACAAAAAAACAACATTTAAGGGTCACAGTCGGGTCAGCAATGGTAATAAGGGAGCTGAGCATCACCTACAATATTTACCTCCTCACTGACGTCCTGGTATTGGGGGACACTGTCACCGACACCGGCCCACTCCAGCGTCCACTCAAATATGAGAAATGTGTCCATGCCCAACTAAACAAACACATGAAACATCTAGAAACATGATTAATGAGCCGCTAATACCTCTCCGACTCTGCCCCATCACATTAGGAGCGTCTCCTCCTCCTCCTCCCGCGAGGTAATCCGATCCCATCCGGCCCTGAACCGGCCCGATCTCCGGGTCCCCCCGCGTCCCACCACAGGACCACACAGTCACGCGTTTGATGCTAAATGCGCCGCAGAGGAGCCCAGAAATTACACTCAATAAATACAGAAATCAAATCAAAACGATGTGCAAATATTAGCCCTTCGCTCGGCCCTCCAGTGTGCGTATAAGCCGGCCTCTGTTCCCGCCAGTAAATAGGTTCCCCCGCGCCCCTGCCAAAGTAAACGCCCCACCGGGTCAGCGGCGACGGCCTCGCGGCCCGGCCTAATTAAACTCAGAGTCAATTTGAAGAGACACGATCCAGGCCCGAGATGGGTTTGGGTCCAGCGAGGCTGCGAACAGTGCCAACACATTATTCCTGCCCGGCCCCGCTCTCTCACCAGCCCCCCCCAAGCGCCATCCGCTCTCAGATCTGCTGTAATTATCCCAAATTACTGTGAAAATAAAAAATCCTGTTGTGTCCACGTCGAGTTTCTCACTTGACAGCCGCTAATCTGTAACCTGCTCCAGTCTGAGAGTGCTTTGAACTCACTGACTAACTTTGATGATTTCGACTCTGGTTTTGTGCAGCAGCACCAGGTGAGTGTGTGTGCGTGTGTGTGTGTATGTTTTCATGGTTTCACTGATCGACACTAACTACTTCCTCCGCCACACTTGAAGCCAAAAAGTCATGAACAGATGGAAAAGTACTCGACAGCGACTAGCACGACTCTGTGAGGCCTGGATTATCACTTTAAGCAAAAACAAAGCAAGCTAATGTGTGCGCAAATATTTAACTTTGAACATGCAAATATCTAACTTGATTACATTTATGTACTGAGTGGCACATTGTGCAGTATTCTGCAGGTTTAAGACTAAAGACTATATGACTAATCATTACTCAAACAATGTTTGAATGTCTTAGTTTTGCCTTTCGTCACAAAAACCAATGATATGAGGCTAAATTAGGTTGTCATACACAGTATAAAAACGTGTATTTCAAATGAAAAAAAAATACTTACACGCATCTGAGATATGACGACACTTCATGAACTTGAGTCAGATGTTTCAGAAATTAAAATCCTAAAGACATATTCTTAAAAAAAGTCTGAATTTTACCAGATTATGTTCCAGGTGTTTGTATTATTGTTATTTTCAGTTTTATTTCTTCTTCTTTGGCTAGTTTACATTGGAACTGTGAATAAATGAGAGCACACTCACACACACTCACTCACACACACTGTCTGCTTACGCCTCCTCAGACTCTGAGTGTTTAATGTTTACATTCATCTTGGGTAGGACGGTCCAGAGTGGAGGAGGAGAAAGAAGAGGAGCGGGGGAAGGAAAATAGGGAGGAAGAGGAGAGGAAGGAGGAAGACGGGAGTGAAGCAGCAGCAGGCCAAACATCTGCAGTCTGAAGGACAGGTTTACGCCTCCATGTCCTCCGGCCGCGGGTCACACGGAGAGCGATGGCTCAACGCAGAGAGACGCGCGTCAGACAACGGAGCACAACAAACTGGGGCGACAAATCATCGGCCGGGGAGGGAGGACGAGACGCCGAGACCTGACACACACTGACACACACCAGATCACCGTTTCCTTCGGCCCAGGTTCACTGGAAACGGTCCACGCGGGGCGTTAATGTCCCATCATTCATAACCAGGGAGATCAGCGTGACTCGTAGAGGCTCCCTGCTGACTTCATCAACTGAGTCATCCCTCTCTCCCTCACACACACACGCACGCACATGCACACACACACACACACGCGCACACACACACACGGCTGCAAGAACACCATCTAAAAGGAGAGTGAATGAATTAGAATCAGATACTTCGCTCCAATCTGGTGACAGGGAGAGAGCGGCAATTCAACATTGTGTTGAATTGCTGGTGTGTGCTTATGAGATCACAATGAGCCAGCAGACTCACACACACACACACACACACACACACACACACACACACACACTCACACTCACACTCACACACACACACACACACACACACACACACACACACACACCCCCCAGATGTCATCAGTGATTTGAGTGGTAAGTTGCAACACTGGTCTGCTGGAGAAACCTGTGGAATGGACAAGAGACAAACCCGGCCCAGTCAACCAGCAGAGGACTCCAAATAGCCTCTCAGTACATTACACACACCCACACGCACACACGCCACAGAAGTACACACAGAAGTACACACACTGTAGTCTCTATTTCCTCAGCCTGTGCCCCAAAAAGAGAAGCTTGTCTGGAGGAGTGTTGCTATTTCTGTTAGCAACCAAACATTCCATCATCAGGGGAGGAAACGCCGTCAGGAAAGCCCGAACGGAAAAGCGCCGCGTCACGCCGCCATCTGCGAGTCCGTTAACGCACACAACAACCTTATCTGATGTCATCGCATCTGATGTGAGGTGACGTCACCGTGTTAGTGTTCTCTCTCTTTGCTTCCACTCGAGACAAAGTTGAGATTCTCGTCCCTGAGGCACCAAATCGAGCCCCCAAACAGCCTTTGTCGGAGCGTCTGGTGTGGAAGTGGTTCTGCTGGGCTCAGTCAGACCGACGCCTGAGCGCCCACTGCTGTGTGTGTCCATGCGTGGGTGTGTTTACACAGGCCGCTACGCAAAACTAATTAAGCCGCAAAGCTTATCAAATGCATCAACACAAGCGGCAGATACCTCACACATCTGGCAGCGCACACGCCGGGCCTGTGTGTGAGTCGATGGTCAAACCATGTAAACAGTGGAAACATTTGCGTTGATGTGATTTACCGTAATCGGAACACGATGCGAACGCAGGCGTGCACGAGGTCACGCGATGTGCGCCGCCGCCGCCGCTAGCGGACCAGCACCCCGCCGTCGGCCCGCCTGTTGTAGAAGCGGCTGCGACTTGGCCACACATTCCTCATCGCGACGTGAACGGGATGCCTTTGGATGCGCTGCAGCAAACCACCTCACCTTCCAGTAGAATAACAATGGTAAACATGGCGCCGCCGTGACGCCATCTTGTCAAATAAGTTGCCAGGGGTCGCTGATTATCAACTGAAATCGCAATCCCCTCCAGTCTGTGCACATGTGCGTATACAGGAGACGAATTCCCTTCGTCCTGAGGGATCTGGGGGGCAAGTGAGGGAGTCTTTGTTCCAAACCACAGGCCACGGGGTGAGACAGCTGGGAGGTGTCGGGATAGTGTGAAGTATTTGCTGAGTCACCCATACGCAACACAATCAAACCAGCAGAAATGTCTCGGCCAGCCCGCTCCAACTACCAGATCACGCCACCTTATCCACGACGACGGCAGGAGACACACTCGAGCACATCGAGTCAGGCCTCATGTCCTCAGACTGTTTGCTCAGGAATATAAATATGCAAAATTTTGAGGCAGACAGGAAGATGAGAAGGATGCAAAGAGGCATCCAGCACTGTTCACACAGCCTGTGGCATCTCTGACACTCTGTCTTGTGAGGAGCACAAACATCTCCTCACACGCACACACACTCACGCAGCAATCACAACAGCCGATGTTGGTGTTGCGTGTCACAAATGAGCATCCTCCTCTCATCACAACCCATCGTCCACCAACATTTTTTGCTTTACAAGTTCTGCTTTTCTCATCATGCTATTTCTTATTGTGATGACTTCCTGCGCTGGACTGCTGATTTCCTGTGCTGGAACCTCTGAACCCCTCCCAACACACACATGAAGAGGTAAATCTTCATTCAGGCTGTCCCAGAGGATGAAATGACTGATGATGATGGTTGATGTTACAAACACACACACACGCTCCCTCGTTCACTCCAACCGTCGCTGCTCCAGCAATCTTGCCTGCCTACATCGTCTGCCGAAAGAGGACGAGACAAACACACGTCCTCCGTCCCGAGACGTCACCACCCTAATCTATGCTAGCATACACACATACAAACACCCACAAACATTCGCGCACACGCACGCACACACAAGCGGACCCTCCGATGATGTTGTACTGTCTGAAGGGCCAATTTTGCTGTCATCTGCAGAGATCCCTCCAACAATGGTTCCCGTGGCTCCATTAAAGAAAATCATTACAAGTACTGAGCAGAACAAAGAAGACAACAAGCAGAGACGCAGATTTTGGAATTGATATTGAACTTGACTCCCAGCAAACACTCACAGCTGTATCTAAGCCTCACTGACTTTGCTGAGGTCAGTTGTTTACATTTGAGACTTTCCATTGCAAATGCAAACTTTATGTACTGTATAAAAAAAAAAAACGGAACCACAGCTGCGGTGGGTTAAAGAGTGAAAACAGGTGCAATTGTGTTATAATACTTAACATACGAGTCGTAGCGTTGTAAGCCTGTAAAGTGTGTAGCGTTCCCACCCAGTGCCTGCTGGGCAGCTCCTGCAAACCCCGGCGAGTGTGGACAACAGAGAACAGAGGGCTGGACAGAACGTCTCTAAAACCCTGACAAACTGAATGGAAAAAAGGAAGAGGAAGAAATCAGTCTTAAATGGCTTCTCTACAGTTCTGTCAACCCCAATGGTCTGAGGTTGGAGTGCTTGGGTTACGCTACGACATCTGCTCCTGCACCACTGTCGACTTTGCGCAATATTAACTACATAATAGAGCAAAACAACAACCTACAGAAATCGCAAACTACACCTGTTTGCTTGTTTGTGCCTGGTGTGAACTTATACTTCTAATAAAATGGCGCTTGTTTTTTCTGAGCTCTTATCATCATTACAGAAAACGACAACTACGTCTACAACTGGTATCGCTGGACTAATTCTGACCGCTAGGTGGCGGTAACGCCAAGTGGGAAAACGCTACCTGGCACTCTGCCCAGCGATTTTATGGCGTCATCACATTATTATGGCCGAAGTATGACCAAACATTTGTGTTGACACAGAAATTAAAATGACAGCGGCAACATTTACGGGAACCAAGAACATAACTAAATCCGCTATTCGCTCACCTAAACTCTCCTTGTAGCATTTTACCGTGTTTGCCTTCTAACTCACTGCAGCAAGATTGACAGAAGATCAAGTTCACCAAAAAGCGATGAATTAAAGCCGTAATAGCTTTGGGGAAGATGATGTTGTGATAAACGGCAACCGTTTCACTCCGATCATTGGTATTTCGTTAATGTTGAAGAGGCACTCCTGCCACCGTTGTGCTAAATGAAACCTAGTGTGATATGTAATGTCGAGCCAGCTTTTCATACACACAACTACACACACATTAACACGTACGTCCATAACTATCAAAACATCGCGAATGAAGTGTTTGGCACTCTACACTTTACAACAACGGCTAAGTTCCGAGTGGAAATTTGTCAATATTCTAACCGGGACGAGCGAACGTGTCCGCTATACTCCGCGAATTCCGAAACATGAAGTTGTGAGGCGGTGCCACTCCTCCCTGTCAGCGGGTAAACAAACACAAAGTCACTCCTTTTACATACCTTTGGCCCCCTTGTAGACTCCAAGCTGTGCTCGATACACACCTTGTCGATTTTATTCAAGTGTCAAGCAAACACACACACGCACTCGCGCTCTCACACGTACAGTACACACACAGGTCTCCGCCCGCTATTTTAGGAAACTGACAAACTCGGGGAAGCGTCGGGCTAAGCCCCGCCCACAATCTGACGACGTGTGTGTGTGTGTGTGTGTGTGTGTGTAAACGAACACGTTTCAATTTCATCAGGTCTCAAGATGCAAAATACACACTATATTTGAAGTATATGCAAGTACCGATAGAATGCGAGGAAAATCCAGATAATGAATTACAATAATATGTAACTTACAGATGACATTCATTTCAACTTGTTGAAAAAATCCCAATTACCATTGCTATGAAACTAAGAGGAGGAAATGTATGAACTTCGACAACAACTTTGTGTTATGGATGAAGCTGTTGCACAAGCAGGTCAGCATTTTCACACATGGAACCATGTAATAATTAAATACAGGAAAGTGTCCATTTTAGTGAATATTTGCCACTTTAAGGAGATGTGCAAGAGGTTTGGCATGAAATAATCCAATGTCCCACAAAACAAATGGATTATCTAACAACATTATATTTTCTTATCAACTTCTAATCCTCTATGATCAAAGAGATCTCTCTTCTCTCGTGTTACCAAATTCTGAGCACAGCTCGGTTTTTCTTTCTTTCTTCCTTTTTTTTGTTTACTTTTCATGTTGTTGTTTATCCTACTGGCAGCATTTACAGCCTCTATTAAATATCACTTAGTTTATTTCACACAAAGAAACATAGTTCACGCTCAGTCACATGGCAGACTTTAACTTGACATGCAGCTAAGCACATGAAGAACGGAGATTCATACATTTCGAATATAAGATGATTCTCTCAGAATTGTTCAGTTGTGCCAAATGTGCCATCATGAACACATCTGTGTTACTTGCATTCCACCCATGATTCCTGTGTGGAGAGGCCGTGGTGCGCTTGGTGCATCCTTGGCGTCGTGACTCAGGCATCGACAGTGTTCGCAGCAGCCAGCAATGCTGAGAACAGAGACTCAGGCCTTTGCCTCAACACCTCCGGAGAGTCAAACTCCACTGCCTGTTAGTCACAGCACCGTGTCAGACAAGCTATTCGAGGTTAGGTCACCAAATGTCCTGTGTGTGAATTTGTTACCTTGCCATCACTCATAACCAGGATGCGATCTGCGTGTACGACGGTGTTGATGCGGTGAGCGATAGTGAGCACGGTGCGGTCCCCAAAAGCCTCTTTGATGGTGTTCTGGATGAGGGTGTCTGTCTCTGAGTCGATAGACGCGGTTGCCTCGTCGAGCAGAATGATCTGTCGAGAAAACGGAATTTGGGATGGACAATAACAAGGTGTGGAATGGAGAAGACTCTTACACAGACAGCATTTAGTCTGTGTAAGAGCATTTAGTATTTAGCGTGAGTGGGAGCGCCTGATGATAAGATGTGCCAGGGTCATGCGACGCGTCCAGCTCAGGTGCGCCATCTCGTGGTTGTTATAAAACAGGACAGGCCGAGTTTAACATCGGAGGGCTCAGGTGTCCGGGAAAGGCAGCAATTTAAACTAAACGATTCGTGCATGAACACACCTCTTTCTCTGACAATAATCCAATCACCCAGACACAAAGTGATGAGAGACACAAGGACAGACCTTGGAATTCCTCAGCAGTGCTCTGGCCATACACATCAGCTGTCTCTCTCCCACTGAGAAATTCTCCCCGTTCTCCAGCACTTGAGACTGAAGTTTCAAGTCCAGTCTGCAGATCTGAGGATAAGCAGACGCTTGTTTGAAGGTGGGAGTCGAATAAAGTGACCTCACACGCGTGTCGAGGCAGAGAAAAATCCAGGAGTCTCGAGGCAGGTGCTGCGATTGATAACTCACATTGTCTTTCATGTAAGTTTTCTCAAGGGCTGCCCAGATCTCCTCGTCGTTGTAGGTGTCAAAGGGATCCAGGTTGTACCTTGATAAACACACAGCACAAGAGCTCATGGGTTTCTGCTTCCTCATCCTCAGCAATTCTGATTCTATTGGTGCTGGTCTGACAGCGGGGTAGTTTGTGTTACCGGACTGTGCCGATGAATAACACCGGGTCCTGAGGAATGATGGAGATTTTGCTTCGGAGGTCGTACAGGCCGATAGTTGTAATGTCCACTCCATCTATGAGGATGGTGCCTGACTCTGGCTCCACCAGCCGTAACAGAGCCACAGACAGAGAAGACTTCCCTGTGGGGAATTATTACTGGTCAATAATAAATAGCAATTGTGAAATCAATCATATTCAGATGCAGATTGTAATATATTTGCTCCTCTGGATCATATTTATCTGTGTTTACATATGTTGCTAATCTGGATCTGAGGAACAGCGGCAGCAACCATCAACTGTCGTCTTCAGGGTCTTACCAGAGCCTGTCCGTCCCACGATGCCTAACTTCTCTCCCCCTTTGATGCAAATGTGAAGCGCATCAAGGACAGTGGGTGTGTTCTCCCTGTACCTCATTTTGTAGTTTACAAAGGTTATCGTTCCCTCTTGTGGCCAGCTCTGTGAGAGCTGCGCCTCCTCTATGTGTCGAGGGGCCTCAGAGGTGCAGTTCTGTCCAAAACAAAGAACATCCTCATCAGCATGTGACTGACCCACATCTGAGCCAACCGAGCCAAACATGCATTTCTTTTTCATTCTCAAGTTCAAACAATGAACAAGTGATGCGTGATCTGTCGAGATGGGTGAGGTAACAAATTCGTTGATCCAGAGACCTGAAATTGACATTCCTGATATTCAGCTATTGTCATATCATGAACATATCTCATACATATGAGATGACAGATTTCTACAAAGTTGACACTATGCAGCAATCACCCACAATGCCATAGAAAGAAAAATAATAAATGCTATCTAGGAATTTGGCCAAAACCAAAACCTTCCTTTCATGCCCCGAAACTAGAATGAGGAATGATTGACAGGTGGGCAGATCCAAACTTTTATCTTTACTCTGAGGCTCACCTCAATGTATTCCTGCTGCCGCTCTGCTGAATTGAATCTTGCTTCCACCTCTGTTGCCTGCTTTACCACATTCTGAAGCAAGTCTGTCAACTGGAGAGAGAGAGTGGGGTGGGGGTTAGGGGAGACAGAGAGAGAGAGAGAGATTTCACAGCACTTTATATTTTTTGGGGAAAATAATAAGCCACCGTTTGTTAATTTGTAATGCAGCCTTACCTGTATGATGTAGGACAGGGCTAAGCCTTTCATGGCTGGGGTGGTGACATTATCAGAGGCAAGCACAACAAATAAGGCAACCACCATGGTCATGGTTGCAGCCATAAACTCCAGGCAGGTGGAGAGCCAGCGTGCACCACAAGTAAACAGTAAATACTGACTGGAGTTAATATCGTTGAGTGTTCTGAACCTACAAAAAGAGTCAGGGCGTGTAAATGCGGCACACAAATGGGATGTTTCTCAGAAATAATCACAAAATCACTTTGACATTTTGACAAGCCCACTATGTAGTTTGCAGCTCCAAGTAATGGAAAATATTATTATCAAGACACCATGGACAGAAATTTAATGCAATTTGAGTGAAAGTGTAAGACGTATTTCCAGATTTTCAAATCAAATATATTGTCTTCCTTCACTATATGACTTACAGTGATGTGTGGTTATCTTTCATGTTGTAAGCATGAATAGTATGGATGCCCTGCACAGTGGAGATAGCAAAGGAGAAGCAGGGAGATCGGCTGATGTTCTCAATCCGTTTCAACAGATGGATGCTCCTCATAGATAACCTGCCCGAGAAACATACAGATGTCCTTAAAGTCTGACACTGTGCGCTTTTGAGATGAGGCCTAAACACCTCGGAGATGACTTCAACAGGTCTTCATCTGTTTTAGAAAATTAAATTACGTTGTGATACAATATATATGTAATGCAGATTTCTTTCTTTCCTCTTCATCAGTACACATGGTCTGAAGTTGTCACAGAGGAAATCAAAAGGCAAGTGGGGTCCGTCTCTACGCATTTTCATCGAGACAGAGTCTGGACTCACACTCACCAGAGAATGAAAGCAAGGACGAATCCCTCAATAACCAGAGCTATCAGAACACCTGGCATTACAATAGCAATGATTAGAATTATGAAGGCAATCATTAGAAGGTATTGGCAGAGAGGGTCCATGTAAAGGGTCAGCAGGCTGTCCACATCATCTTGATCTTTGGAGAAGCGGTTGATGATGCGGCCTGATGGCGTGGTGTCAAAGAAACTCATCGGACTGTATATAATCTGGGAAGGAGATAAAGAATTGTCACACTTGATATCAAATGTATTGTTTGATTAGCCTCTATTTGGCAGCCACATTTGTCAGCTCTGTCTTTCTGTCACAAACACACACACACGCTAAGACAGATAAGCACACAAGTAAGCAGCTAAATCAAGGCAGAGAGGTAGAGTGACCCAACTGGAGTACCTTCTTGAACATGGTATCGTGCATGGTGGTGGCAGCACGCAGGGTGATGTAAGTGTAGGACAGGGATTTCAGGATGGCGAGTGCCATCATAACGACCAACATCAAACCATAAACGCTTTGGTAGAAATGCAGATCTGGGTTGAGTGTGATGTTGCCAGCCTCTTCCTGCGTGACATTGGCAAGCTGGAACAGGATAGCAAGATGAGCACTTTAGCAGAAGTGATGGCATCAAAGAAATTATGTGTATGCCTGTGTGTGTGTGTGCGTATGTGTGCGGATGTATGTGTGTGTGTGTGCACGTGTGTGCGCGTGCATGCGTGACTTTGTGTCTGTGAAAGAGAGAAAGAGAGAGGTGTGTCTCTGACCCCACTGCCATGCTGCAACCAGTAGCTGACCCACCAGTTGCTGAGGGTGGTGGTTCCGACCATGAGAACGAAGTTGAGGGACGTAAGGAGGAATGGAAAGAAGCCTGTAGAAGCGGTGCAACCAAACCTCAGCGCGTGTCAAAAGTGAACAGCTGTCGTTAATGTGTGCGCTGTTGGGTGAGGGGCGGGACTAACCTCCTCCTGCCTTGCAGTAATCGTAGTACGTCTTCCAGGACACAGCACCTTCTCCCATGCTCTCCTGCTTCACCAGCTGCTCCTGAGGCAGGTCAGAAGCTTAAGAAGAATACAGTTATTTTGACTGTGCACAAGATGTATGAGGATATATACCTGATTTTACAACAATATTCATCCTGTTTCTTGACTATTAATGACAATGACAAAATCGAGGCAACATATGAGAACATCATAATAGGATCCTCCCACTTCAAAGACAACGATGAGTGTGATAGAATATTTGGCTGTCTAGGTCAAGGGATATTTTGCTGGCTTGCAGGGATGTTCCACGATGGCAGGCCTGGAGACTGAGTCAACAACGTTGTTTGGTCAACAACAAAACGTGACGCAAATGAAGCCTGAAACGTTGCAGGTCTCCAGAACATTCCGACCTCTGGATCACAAAGCCTTCGACTGTCTTGGACTGGCTTTAGAGGATCCTACGAGCATCACCTCTGACGCCAACCCCTCTCGACACCTCTGAATAAATACTGTATCATCCCCCAACAGCTGGTCTTCGGTCGAAATGTTAATCAGACGTGGAGAAACTGTTTTTCTCAGTATTCAGTGTGCAGACCCTGCTAGTAGCAGCAAATGTGCCCACTGACCTGTGTGGCTGCTGGCTGCTTCTTCTGGCTCATCTTGTTCATCCAACATGTTGAATACTGAGAGATAAGGGTACATGTTCAGTGACTAGTTTGCTCTATCAAAGAGTTTTTGATCCCCTAATTCAGTTTCATGTAATTGCCTGGGTTAGAGCAAAGTGGTAATTCCTCCTCACAAAATGTGTGAGGATGGCTTTCACCACCTGTTCTGTTGCACGATATATTATCTCTCAAAGGTTTCAACTCATCTAATTTAAAATCAGCTGTACTACATTTTCCTGATTGTGGTACCACCACATCTGTGCCTCACCGCATGGCCCTCACTCTGGCACACTCACCTGGGTTGTCGATGCCTTTGTCAGTGTGACTGTGTTTCACACACCGCTTGGACCACTGAGCACCTTGCGGCGGCACCACTTGTGGCTTGTCCTCACTTTGAGTCTGAACAGACAGTTCAGCATTGGGTAAATATTGAGTGTTTGTTGTTTTTAGAGAGAGCCACTGACAGTTAATGGGTCGTTTAAAAAACATTACAATTTATGATAAAGACTGCAAGTATGATGTACGATCTCACCTTGGACTGTTCCATTTCATAGTTTCTCATGAGCTGTGCATAACGTCCATTTGCCTTGAGCAGATCTGGGTGGTTTCCTGCCTCTTGGATTTGCCCGTCAGACAGGACCAAGATGGAATCGCAGAACTCCAGGTACTGTCCAAAACAAGCAGGAATCTACAGGTAAGTGTTTTAACGGTGTGTTTTTTGTTGGCAAGAGGCAAATGTGTGGGTAACCTGCTATTACACGGCCTCCCACTAGGAGGCACCACAGGTGCATTGCTTAAACTTACAGACCTCTAGGGAGTTTTTTCTGCAATTGACTAAAACTTAATAAAAAATTAGAGATGTCCGATAATATCGATATTGGCATAAAAATATTGTAATATTGGTATCAGATTTTTTGGCTTTAAAACCGATAAAATAAAAACCGATAAAAATAGAATAATGCTTGCGTTACACCGAAATAGTGCCTATGCGCTCCTGAATCGTTTACCGGCACACATATCGGTATCGGCTGGTATCGGTATCGGCATATTGAGAGTTGGACAATATCGGCATATCCGACATCGGCAAAAAAGCCAATATCGGACATCCCTATAAAAAAATCTAAACTAAAATCAAACTAGAGAGCTTCCACAGTAGAGGCAGCAATTTTGTGTATCATATAATTCTGTAAACACACATGTCAGAGCATGCAGACGCATACACTGCGACACTGATAATAATGACAAACAAATCAATAAATGTATTCATATTCTTACCCGTAGCTGATGTGTTACCAGCATAACTGATTTTCCTTTGAGCTCCTTTTTAATGCATTCCTCAAAGATGTGTTTCCCCACGTGAGCATCGACAGCTGAGAGCGGATCATCGAGGAGGTATATATCTCTGTTGGAGTAGATGGCCCGAGCTAAACTGACTCTTTGCTTCTGCCCCCCAGACAGATTTAATCCACGCTCTCCGATCTGTCAAGACGTC
>OMPJ01037790.1:6996-26015 GCA_900312935.1 Carapus acus | reverse complement strand
CGAATGTCTCAGACAGCAGAGGCCCGATGAGTGTGCAGAAGATGAGGGGCAGGCGGCCCGGAGGGAAAAAACCCTACATGGTATGTACCATCGCCTAATTGAGGAATTGGCTGACATTAGTCAGACTTACCAATGGCTGGAAAAGGCCCGACTGGCAGACAGCACAGAGGCACTGATCGTGGCAGCACAAGAACAGGCCCTGAGCACCAGAGCAATACAGGCCAGGATCTACCACAGTAGATCAGACCCAAGGTGCAGGCTGTGGAAAGATGCCCCTGAGACAGTCCAGCACATAGTTGCAGGGCGTAAGATGCTAGCTGGTACAGCGTACATTGAGAAGCATAACCAAGTGGCTGGGATAGTGTACAGAAACATCTGTACCCAGCATGGACTGGAAGTACCCAAGTCCCAATGGGCCATACCACAGAAGGTGGTAGAGAACAACAGGGTCAAGGTACCGTGGGGCTCCTGGCTAACCAACCGGACATAGTGGTGGTGGACAAAGAGCAAAAGAGGGCGGTGGTGATAGATGTGGCAAAACCAGCAGATGCCAACATCAGAAAAAAGGAGCTCGAAAAGGTTGAGACAGAAAGACAGACAGAATGTATACAAACACAAACATATACATAAAGTATAGGAATAGGTGACACATTTGGTCAGACGGTGTATGATATGGAAACAGTACCAAGCCAGCACGGCTCTGCAGCATGTGGGCCAAATTTCTGCTCTGCTATTTGAACATGAGTGGTGTGTGCTGGAGTTAAGAAATGTCACACTGCAATGTCCCACTTTCTCTTGCGCCTGTCAACTGGTGCTGGGTTAAAACAGGCCACCGGCACTCCAGCGAAGCAATGTGCCATCCTAAAAGGGCGCTTGTCTCCACCAATCAGCGACAGGACCTGATCGATGGACCCTCACATGTGGTGTCTAGGGGCTAAACTGAAGTCACCGCCACAGATCTCCATGCCACCCCCACCCTGCCCCGCCCAGCCCGGCCTCTCCCATCTGACCTCCTACTGCTCGCATCCATCAGTTTGTCTCCTACATCCTGTCTGCTCTCCCTGCCCTTAACCTGGAAACAGACGCAATGTGGGCCACAGAGTTCATAATTGTGAAGAAGACAACCTTGTGTTGAAATGTCAAATCCTAAAAAACTGTCCTTAAATCCAATTTAACTGTTAAGATGTTGCGCAGTTATTTTCCTTGTGTAAGAATAAATGCCACACACAATGTGCGGCACACATGCACACGCACACACACACAGGGTCTCAGTGTGTCTGACACACAAACACACAGGGTCTCAGTGTGTCACCGCCGTCAAGATGATCACTGTAATCATTGGGCACCAGCAGTCCTCATTTAGGCCATCTCCAGATCCTACCTCATTACTGTGAGCCAAATGATCAGGGCTTACAATGGTGGGTGGCATCCTCGGGGACAAATCTAAAAAAATAAAATAAAAATAACAAGGGCCAAGCTGTACCAGGCACCACTGGGGGACCATTTAATGACCAATCAAATATGTAATAATTCAAAAGCAGGCCACTGACCTGCTAACCTGCAATTACATTCAAAGAATATTGTGGTATACCTGTATACTTATCAGTTTGCTTGGTAGTCAACCCAACAAGGAGATTGACTCTGATTGGACCCTTTCAGAGGCAAATTGAGGCAGAAACTCAGCAAAGGTGGCAGTGGCATCCAAATGAGCGGCTGGAGGCGCAAGTCCATCATTAACTTGATCCTCAGGCAACACTATTTCAGCAGCATCACAACTCTGCAACAAGACACTGGTAAAGTATGTACTGTAAATAGGCGAAAGCATCATGAATGACCACATGTTCACAACACAGGCCATTACACATGACACACATCATCTTTTCTCACAGGATTGAAGAGTTCATAATAAATGCCAGTTTGAACGCCTTTGTGTCTTTTTACAACTGACATGACATGAGGAATTAACAATGTTTTCACTTTTTGCTCACTTTTTTGTTTGTAGGATTGAGTGTATTGACTGCAGATCACATCTGCTAGGACATTCTAAATATATTGAGATCCAATTTCTTCTTTTAGTTTGTCCTTGCCTCCAAAGCCATAATGGTGCACTCCTTGCAATCAAACTTGTCAATGTTTTGAATTATACATCACTTACATGTTCACCTATAATCTGATGGACACAACAGATGTTAATGCAGGCATATAAGGTTCATGTGGGAGCATTTTATTGGAGAGCTTCAGAGGCCCCAGCAGGACCCATCAGTCAGGGCTGTGTCACACCAGCCTGTTGGGCAGGATTTTTCACATTACGGCTTTCTTTCCCCCCATTTCACACAGGCACTTCATGACCCGGGCCAGAGGAAAAGGACTTTCCTCTGGACACACCATCACTCACTCATTCCCCTGGCCTACAATAACACTTACAAAACTGAATGACACCAGTTATTTTTCCCCCCACACACAACAACCAAGCGGTAGAGAAAGTCAGACAACAGCCCTGAAACATTTCATGTTTCATGTCATTAATAGATATCTTCCAGCCAGCGGCAGAGGCAAATGTAATGAGGACGGCGTTAACACCTCACCTTCAAAAGCAGTTACCAGTCTATAATTTCTAGAAGCGATAACTTTTTTTCTGGAAGGTGTGTGTTGACACTTAACAGCGCAACATATCATGATGTCACTACACAAGCCCGCAGCCCACTGAAATGGACAGCAAAGAGCCCGCGCTGGACTGAACAAAACAAAACAAGTGGTTGAGATCATCCACTACACAATGGGACACACTCCCGCCCCCCTTGCATCCCACATGCCATCTGTAGCCTCTGTGTGTTTTGTCAAGCCTCGAGTGCTTCCCCCCTGCCCATCCCTCCTGTCAGCCGCCGGACACACCAGCTCCGCTTTTTGCCCTCCTTTGTTTCACTGTTTGAAACACAAGGACGAAACACTATGTTACCCACCCAGTTTAGAGAGGATATGGTGACTCGGCATGCGTGCCTGCGTGCGTGTGCGCACCATCTGCCAGTGAGGGAGAGGGGCTCTCAATTCATAGGCTTTATCTCACTATTGTCTGGCAAAAGCCTAAACCCAGCAGGCAAACCAGCAGGCACACTACAAAAAGCAGGGTGGGGGTTCTTACTTTTTTTTTTTTGCCTGTGTGGATATCATGATAAGAATATTACGATTTTTTTTTTCTTTTAAGACAAACTCACTGGGTAGAGATTTGAACAAGGATCCAAGTCTAGCAGGTCATCATGCTGAGGCCACTTCTGGGAGCATCCGGTAAATTGAAGCTGTGGTGTCAGATGGTGCCGTATGTTAATGAAAACCCCCATTAAATTTGCATGGTCGCTCTTTGTTTTGTGCTGGCCGGGCAGCCCTGTTAATCCCGACGCAGCCCTAAAAACAGTCAGACAGAGTGTGGCCTTGCCCCGAGCTAACAGAGGGGGGAGCTGGCGGGGCTGGTCTGTCAGTGTATGTGGTCATCGTGGCGAAGAGCCAATAAATCACACGTGTCATCCATGGCATGTGAGCAGCGCTAGAAATGAACCAAATCATTTTCAAGACTGATGTGCACATGATAACCACTATTATCTTGAAAATTATTATTTCTAGTTGAATGTTTTTTTACTGGCTAAGCAGTCACTCATGACTGGAGATAATTGTTCCCCCAAACCCTCAGTAACTGTGGCAGTTCAAATACAAATTAGACAGAAAATCTCCTCACCTAATGCCCCAATACCTTCCCCACACGCATACACACAAATACAAACACCTGCAAGCCTGAAAATACATGACTGTAGTACCACACAATGAGTTCATTTAAAGGACGAAGCACCACTGAAGTCCTCCATTTGTCAATAAGCACGGCGAATGCAGAAAACTGAGGACACGGTGTCCGAGGACGAGCAGACAGTCCAATTATTTCCTCTGTCCCGCCAGCATTTCCTGTATGTACTTACCAGGATTGGAGCCCTGCAGCCCTGTAAGGGCCTCGCAGCCTCAATGGCCCAGGCTTCGGTCCAGCCTCAGGATAATGGACTCATTATCATACCGATAACATCACTCAAGCATGAGGATCACGAAAGGGACAAGGTATTTGATTACTTGTTCCATTTTCAAACAATATAATTCAAGAGAGGCGGACTCATAAAGAGAAGGAGGGTAAAACATTCCAGTATCTGAAAACTACTTCCAAAAGTTATTACACAGCAGAAAAGGTCCAAGCTGCATCTCTGCGGTACACGCCAGACATATAATTGGATCATTGCAGTTTCACCTCTTCATTGCCATTACAATGGACCCAACGGAACAAAACGCATTCAGAATGACACCTTGTTGCTCAGCAAACAAGGTCTGCCAAGAAATGCAACTCCCTCTTCAAGACAGAACAAGGAAAAAGGTTTCCCCATTTGTTAAATGGTCAGAGACAGAAAAGACAAGTCAAGCGATACATCAACTGCGGCTGGAATAGCTTTAAGATGGCTACTTGTTTATGGCCCATGACTAAAAGGAAACAAGACAGCCACGGCCATGAATTTATTCAAGTCTGGTATTAATATTGGAATTCATACTTTTCAGATTAATTCCCTTAAGTGCGAAATAGCTTGTTTTTTCATTTGAATGGAATACTTTGCCCAAAGCAGTCAAAAGTTTTTAGTCTCTGAATATCAGAGTAGGGCCCCAAACTAATTCCTTCAATCTTCAGAGGTCTCCAAGGCTACTATAGCCTTGAGCCATGTTGGACTGGCTGGACAGACCTCTTAAGCACCCTGATGTTTTAAGAACATAGCTCACTTTCTTGGGTGTATTTCTGAAATGATGATTGTGAAACTGTCAATTTCTGGTACTTTGCAGTCAGTTTGTCACCATCACTCACAGTAAGTAGCAAATCTGAGTTGCAGGCCATCTGATCCTCCAGCTCAGGGGTGTCAAACTCACGCCCTGCCGATGGCAGCCAGCAATCGTATTTGGTCCTCGGTTAATTTGAGTTCGACACTCCTGCTCTTGCTAGACCAAAATTATCACAGATTCCTCACACACACACACGCACGCACACACACACTTATCTAATTCACATGTTCGAGCACGCAACTACCACCAAAACGCATTAGAGAGTTGCTGCCAACAGCATTCTCGGTGAATCAACACACCAATAAGTTAATGAATAAATGTAAATCTTATTTTCTGGCTGCTCGAATCAGCTTTGAGATGTAAAACAGGGATTCATCTCTTAATGCCCCGGCTGATTCTGCTGGCTAAGATAAAGCACTGCCTTCATTTAACATTCACTCTGCAGACGAGACCAGAGAGTGGACTGAGAGGTGTATTGTGTTAATGCACATCCATGAAAACACACTCACACACACGCATCTTTAATGCACCTGACAGCTGCACTTTAACCCCTTCTTTTTAGCTTGTAATTCTGATTATCTGGTGGTGGAGCGTCCCTAGAAGTGTGGTGGTCTGTGTGTGTGCGTGTGTGTATTTGTGTGTGTATTAGTGGGGAGATGGCAGGGTGGCTGTGATCACTGATTTGATTTTGGGCAAGCAGATGGGGGTCTGCTGCTGAGAGTCTTTCAGCCACATACACACTGTGTGAGCTTGTGCGTGTGTGTGTATGTGTGTGTACATGTAACGTGATGTCCGACTACCAGTATATGGATACAATGCAGACTTAACTTTTCAATAAATCACTGTTTTGGCTCAGGTAGATGCTGAGAAGGCTACCTCAGCTTGTCTGAGCTGTGCGGTCTAGGTGTGAGAGTGTGTGTGTGTGTGTGTGTGTGTGAGGAGAGGCTTATCTGCAGTAAGTCAGGCGGTCAGATTAGCACACCATGTCTTGTCAAGAGTGTAACCTGTTGACTCTATGCGAGCAGGATGGCTTTTAGACACATTCTTATTCTGTGATCCTGGAGGTCAGACATCCTGCTACTTGGACTCGATATAGCTGTTCGTGTCTGATGGCTGAGAGTTGAGAACGGATTAACTTGAATTATTGGAAAGGATGTTTTCAAGTAGGGGCAAGGAAATACTTGATATGACACATCTCAATCAAATACTTGAAAAAACTCCAAAAACTGAAAAATAGCCATTTGCTAGAAGCTTGAGTATGAGTTGTTGGCGTTGTCTTTCATAATCTGCAAGCTTCAGAGCATGAAAATAGATCAGCTTTACAACAGAATTAATTCAGCAACGTCTGACATTACATGGTGGCCATGTTTTTTCTTAAAAAAGCCAGAGTGTCGTTTATTTTCACTAGATTTTTCATTTATCTTGGCAACGTAAGCAAAAACATCTTGCACAATAAACGCATCTCAGGTCTCCATTAATCCAATCATTCCTTTCCGATTTCACTCTCTTGGGTCGTTATGCGGTGGCTTGCTTGAATAAATAACCACTGTAAGCAGCTCACCCTCATCATTCTTATTACAACATGTCATATTTACTGCTTCTGCTTGATTACTACCCATCGTTCAGGTTTGGGGAAACAGAAAAGGCACCATGTGTTCGAGTTCAATTCTTCTCATAGAGCTTAATGAGGAAGAGGGGCGGGAACATCACCATGACCATCCCCAGATGGGCCTGATCAGCGTGAAGACAGACACTATTTCATTGGTTCAATTGGACAGGGAGGAAACGGAGGAGGATGTGCCAAAACACCTTAAGTCTAAAACGTATTAAATTAGCGTCTCTTTGAGATAATGTTGGCACATCATTACATATGGATGATTAAGCTGAATGTAATTACCTCCACTGCTGACACAGCTGAAGCCTGTAAAACACAAATCTTAGCCTGGTGGTCCCATCTGGTTATGGAATGAACATCCGACACTGCAGTTATTCTATGCTATCATGCAGCCGATACTCAACTGTTTAAAAGCTAAACAGGGCGTACCTGCTTGCCTTCCAGGGTGTAAATTCTCCTCACAGCTCCAGAGTCCAGCTTGATGGCGTCAGTGATGTCAGTAAGCACCTGCTCAAAGGAGTGGGCTGTCTTCTTGTTGAGCAGTATCCGTACGGCCTTACGTGGTTTGACCCCACCGCGGATGATGGTGACCAGTTTGGGCTTGATGAAGTCCTTTGACTCGCGTAGCAGCTCAGCTTTCAGCGTGCTGAGCGAGGAGAGCGATCGTGACGTGGCTGTTCGACCTCCCACTGCCCAGTTTGGGTTGACGTTCTTGGTGTAGTCCACGCGTCGGTAGGGCTCGTTGGAGGCACACACGTAACTCTCACCTGTACCGGAAATACAGTAGGATGGTTACATCAACAGGAAATCGTCAAGCAATTCTCCGATTTAAGATGTTTGGTATGTGCTCCGAGTAACAATGGATAAGAAAGAGTTAACATTCCTGTGTGAGACTAAAAGGCGAAATGAGGGGCCTGTCCTACATGCCACTATCCTCTCTCCCTCACCACTGCTGAGGCGTTGCACTGGCTTTCGTCCAAAGCTAAGCATTTGGTTTTTCCTGCCAGCATTCCTTTCTGATAGTTAATACACAAATGTTTCCCCTTAAGAACAAAGTCATGTGATGACTACGAGGGTTAGAAAACCACAGCGAGAATGCCGGTTGACCGTTTAAGGGCGATGTTTTGGAGACAAAGTGAGGCCTGTTGTGGCGTTGGGCCTCTATGCCCTGAGAGAGAGAGAAACACAGACACACTTCCATCGAGATGATCACTTACAATGCAAACAACTTCACGAGATGTATAAATACTATGCATAACTCATGCTCCTGCCAACAAAATGATTGTCGTGGTCGGACGACACACAGCAGAGGACTACGTTTTATTGTGAAGTTTTAGGGAGACTGTTATTTCAAAGGTTTAGCCAAACTTAACGGCTGAATAAAATCACTTTCAAATGACACAATAGCGAATTCTACTCCAATCAAGAGTCTGTCACTGATTCAGAGGGCACACTTAAGTCAGACAGTGGCACAGTGGGGGGACATATTCTGTATGTGCCAATGTGGACTCATAGTATCTACCTTATAATGTGTTAGAATGTGGCGAATTTGATAATGCGATCTATGTTAAAAAGTCACAGAGTCATAATTCCCTACACGCATATCTTTATTAGGGTTGCAATTTAAAAAGGGGCTAATTAACAGGCAAAGGCACAGCTGGGAGACAGACATTGTGCCTGATATTTACAAGAACCAAAAAGTGGGACTGTCAGTCAGAGATGGGGCACCAACTGAGTATAGACGTGTCCTCAGATGGTGGTTGGTAATACATGAGGTCTCATGGGTGCTGTGATCTCAGGTGTGATTCACGTCTGTGATGGTCCTGGGAGTCTCCACCACCATTCACTGACAATCTGGATGCGTCTGGATGCCAGATGAGGACAACCTTTACAGGCTATGCCACCCCCAGCTTCCCGATTAAAGCAGTATCACCAAAAGAGAAGCACATGCTCTTTGTAAGGCAGCTCTCACTCTGTCTGCGCTGCTCATCGACAGTTCAGTGTAGTGTGATGTTCGTATTGCCTGACAAAACTTGCCACTTGTTCACAATCTTTGCCCAGTGGTATTAAATGCATGCAGTAGCAAAGGCTTTCGCCTGGAGCCACACGCTATGAATTACAAGAAAGTACACATTCTGAAATATTCATGGATGAGGGCCTCCCAGCAAAGTCAGCGCACCCTCAATCCAAAACATTCAAATGATCAAAGGGGACTTGGAGGATTTTCAATAACAAGATTGGCTTGAAAAAGAACTATACTTACATACTTTAACTATCTTACATATACTGGATACTTGCAAGTGTGAATGCACAAACACACGCACACACATAAATTATTCAAATTTAAAATTTATCTACAAAAATTCTTCAATGCCAAAGTATTTAAGTCCTGGGTCTGCACTTGCTTCAAACTTCTCCTCTGCCCCACCCTTTCCAAACTTGTTAAGTATTCTCAGAGTGCTTCTGAACTCACAAATGAATGAAGGCATTTGCACAATAAAAATGTGGCTTTCTTCAGATAAGCAAATTCCTGACAAAAGGTACTCCGTGTTCAGCTTCATACTATTTTACGACAGTGAGAAGTCTATACTCCTGCTTATCACACAAGATACACACATGTGAGACTGCGGCTAGGTTTTCAGATGTGTCAACGGCTCAAGGTTTAATTTGACCGATCGGATAAATCCCTTGACTTACAGACTTTATTGTACAAAAGAGAAAACTACCGGTCAGCATTTGTTGTAGCTTTCACAAAGAGAGCCACAAATCTCTTTCTGTACCTGCCATCCTGTGTGTTCATTTTCCACAAGCACAGCAGTTCAAGATGACTGGGTAACTCTGTAATCCCATCCAGCCATAAGGGGCACACGTGTGAACGTTGTTTGATTGGGTTTCAGTACAAAAGGGCCCCAGGAGGCCTCCGTCAATGGAGGCAGACTGCTGAGCTGTGCAGTTATGTTCCTTTTCTCTCCCCATTAGATGGGCGAGTAAACAAGAACAAGACATAAGTGAGTGGTCCATCCACGGTCCATCCATGGGTTGATGAGATCGTTCACAGACGATACACAACATCAAAAAATGGAATGCCTGACAGCTTGAAATGCAAAATATGACAAAGTAAATCAATGGAAAGCATTTTGTGTACTTTCTTAATCGCGCTGCTCCAATTCTGTTCTCAGGAGCAGGAAAGTACAGAACAGGCCTGTGGTTAAAAAGCAAAACCTTTGCGTCAAGCCACCTATCCCCAACGAGGGAAAAAATGTGATGCTACAAAATTTGGATCATGCACTGGCCTAAATCCTCCTCAGACTCTTAGGGGATGTGGCAGAGAAAACAAGAGAAGTGCGGCAGAGCCTCGAGTTTGATGAAGATGTTCAAGGGAGATAGACCAGCATATAAAATGAATCAGAGCTGTATGAATGGTGAGGTCCCCAGATCCTTAGGTGGGGCAGCTGATGCTTGACCTCTCCCATTCTCAATGATGTCAAAGGTCAGACATGCATGACAACATGAAGATTTACGAATGAACTCTGGTGTCACGCTCTGTGGGGGTATACAAGACAGAGGGAGACCACTGGGCTGGTATCCCCAAGTAAAAATGGTGTTTGATTTGAACGTCAAACTATGAAATGTTCTATTTTGAGTATTTTCATGCAAAAGTGTCAATCAGGGGGAAAACTTTCCTGTTGAGAACATCTGACACGTGTCCCCTGCAGAAAAACAGACAGTGCTGGGCACCTTCACATCTACATTCACTCAGCTCAGAGATCAATAAAATTGATGCACATTAGCCCAGTGTAGGCCTGTGCTGCACTGAGAGACTGCACTCAGCAGGGGGTCTGGCTGCTTCACTGCTGTCTGTCTGCTGTTCAGCACTGGGTCAGACATCCCATAATGTTGCACACAAGGTTGCGTGTTGAACATTATCCCACGCATTGGAGCCGCAGCAGGGGGGAGTCACTGGTATTTGCGGATCTCTCCCACACAACTGTTCACCTGGGGGCTTCAGTGATTATATTGTGGGTGTCAGTATTTCAGAAATGAAGCTGGACTGCCAGCAAAGAAATATAACACTCATACTGTACATCAATACTATAACCACCATTGCAGAGATCCATTAGGAAATAAAACCAGCAGTTTGGATTCTGATTCCCTGTAGATGTTGTCGATTGCCCTTACCCTCCATCAGCTCATCCAGACTGATAATCTTCTTACACCCGTCCAGTGTGTACAGTGTTCGGACTCCTTGAGGAAGATTGACGTTGTCGGACAGGGACCTGGTGAGTTCCATGAGCAAGGCATCCAAGGATCTGAACCGGTCGTTGGACACAGCGTACACCAGTCCCTTGAAGTACTTGTCTCCATTGCGATAAAACCGCACTTTCTTGGCTTTTTTCTCCGATGTGAGCGACTGCAGGGTGCGGGTGCGGTAGAAACTACAGTGTGCGCTGTGCGCCGGGCTGGGAACCAGTCCGTTACCCCGGGAACCTGACTGGGACCCGGAGCCCGAGTTGGCCCTGGGTGTCCGCTGCGTCCTCTGTCTCTCCTCAAAATGTTCGAATTCGATATTCCTACTTTGCGCCATCACGGTAGGACTGCCGTGTTACACAGAGTAGTTGAGATGCCGAAGATCCACTTCTGATGGAGCACGACAACGAGGAGGAGGAGAAGGGCGCACGTGTGCGTCTCCGGATTGCACTTCCAAGTAATTCCACCAGTAACACGAAGCAGCGACACAAGTTGTGAAGATTCAGATAATAGTCCACAAAATTAGCACGTTACGACAGATGCGCTGTTCCAAGGCTAATGAGTTCCGAATTCAAACCAAATTCAACTGTTAAAATTATCCGGTTGAAGATGTGTCAAGCAACGCCCGGCATTGTTTGACACTCATTGTAGTGAACTTGTTACCGGTGTAAAATCACTTGCAGCGGCTTTTATCAAAGTTGGGCGTAGCGAGGCTGGTCCTTTCCCGCTACGTCTGCTGCTGCTCGTCCTTTCTGCGCTGCAGCTCTGCCGGTACTGTCACAGCGGCGCGGGGGAGTGAGGGCCTGCGTGCCGCCGGGTCTTAACGCCTGCCGGGTCTTAGCGTCTGGCACAAAATACCTTGGCGGTGCAGTTAAATGTGCAGGGAAATGTGCGGCGACCGCCGAGCGAGAGAGACATTTGAAAGACACAGCACGTTTTTTCGCTTTCCTCTTACATGAGCAGGCAATTTGACAAGCAGATTCTACACAGAAAACTTACCTGAGTAAATGAACTTTGCGTGTGGGTAGGTAGGTAGGTAGGTTGGTACCGTAGGTGTTGGTAGGTACTTTATTAATCCGTTGTCGTTGCGATCGAAGGCCATAGCAGCTCCAAGTGATACAGAAGGTGCGACATTTTTTAGGGCAATTAAAACAAGGATAACCAGGTTTAGAAACAGCCTTTACCCAGCAGCCATAAGTCACCTCAATAACATCAGTTAACAGCAAACTGTGAAATGCTTCATCTTTCAAACCACAATAAGAACACCCTGGTCAACCCTTCCCACTCCATCATTGCTGCTACTATTTATACCGTCTATTTGTACTATACAGTCTGTACATATGTTCTCTGTATGTAGATTTTTCTTCTCTTTTCTTTTAAAAGTTTTATAAGTTTTATAAGTTTTGCACCGGAACTTGCACCTCAATTTCATTGCACAATGTAAATTGCTGTAATGACAATAAAAGATTCCTGATTCCTGAGATGGCTTAACACTAAGCAATTCTGTATGTTCTAATCCAGAGTACTTAGGCATACTAAACAGGTAACAGTTTACAATATGCAATGAGAGGAGACCTAGCTAATCAGCTAATTAACTGAAGAACTAACTAACTAACAATACACAATATTCTGTTGCTACTCAATATTCTGTGTGTACTGTATATGCTCTCCCGTAGCTCACATTGGTTTTCTTCACCAACGTCAATACAGTATATATTGTTATTTGCCTGTCAGCGCATCTAACCGTGGCGCTTATAAAGTTCTGCAGTTGGTCCATTAAATAGAGGCGAGACTACCTGTCTCGCCTCTATTTACAGGACCATCCTATATATGCAGTCTATCAGTAAAATGCAGAGCAACATAATATCTTTATTATCTATATTATCAAATGTGCATGCGTGGTTATGTTAAGCAGGACAGTGCAGAGCTGCTGAGGTCAATGCTGCATTAAGTTGAGATAAGATTACAGTGGAAGAATGGGGTTTGCAGCAGTATCATCTTAAACAGGCACTCGTAGGCCTGCCTATACCCCAACCACAGCATACAAAACACAGTAGTGATAAATGCTATTATTACGCACTTAACATTTTCACCACACGCTGTCATCCTGAATGTGCCAAGTAGAAACATAAATATGCACATTTTAAGGCAAAGTGAGGCACACTGAGTCAGTCCACTGAGTCTATCTTCAACACAAATTATGCAAAATAAATAAACTAGACAGCATATGCAAATTGAGTTGTTGTGTCTGTTGTGCCACGTTATTATGGAAAACAGCCAAATTATGCGTTTAATGTATTCTCGAAGAGATAATGGAGTTTGAACTGTCTTTCCTGTATCTGTACATAAATCTCACTGATGATTCACTGTCATTGTAACTATTTGTGGCAAAGTCACTTTTGTGAACTAAATTGAGTTTGAATTGAACAGAAATTGTATATTAAGTAATTCATTTAGTTTCTTTGCGACTCATAGAATCACGTAAATCCTTATTGCATTGTTGTTTTTTCACTCTGTTGCTAGTTTCTAATGTTCATTTTCTAATATATGTTTCCCCAGGTGCTTCCGTGGAATAACACAGCTCAGCAAACAAAAACCAGCAATAACTGAGGGTCCGCAGTGTGTTGCATTCTTTGTATCTTGTCAAAATGAAAATATGAGGAAGTCATTTGGAGGAAAGCAAATGGGAACGCTTTTCACTAGGCCAAGGGAAATCCTGTGCTGAGCGACCCCCTGTCTCTAAAATAACAACTAATTACAGTACTGAAAAAGATAAGCACCTCGCTTCCTGCTCAGGCTTTTCTTGCATTGCAACAATCTCTGCATTTTTGTATGTGACAATTGAAAAATTCACGATGAAATTTAAAATACTTGACATATAATTACCGGTATGTATCTTGTAACAGAAGCATTTACAAGTCATCTAAAACGATACAATTTCAATTTGTTGATGTTCGATGAGTTTAATGGAGATTGCTATAAAGTGTTCATGCTGACAATGTTCACTATAGCAATGCTCCAGGTGACCTCTATTTCATGCAATAAGTATAAACAGAAATACTTTATTGCCCTCTAGTGTTCAACACGGACTATGAAATGACAAACGAAATATCTAGAGTTGTAATGCATATACTGTTGATGTCTGTGTTTGGGGTAATTTGGGAACAGTGTGCGAGTTTTGTACAAAAGTGAAACATTTGAAATCAAGAGCCAATTCACAAGTGTTAATACATGTTGGCATGTGCTTATATGTAAACACCTGCAGAGCCATGCATTGGTGAGCAATTATCATCCATTGTGTAGTTAAGATTTTCCTTTATTTTAAGAATTGTTTATCAACTCAACTTAATTAAACTGTAAAAACCAATCTGAAGATCATGAAGAATCATGAATCTGAAGACATGATCATTGATCATGCATTTGAAGGAATTGAAGTATTTATCCCTTTGTGCAGCTTTGCACGTGTGGTTTTCAGATGCTTTCTTAAGTTTTGTTTAGGTTGAATCACTATACTTGGCCAAAATTGCCCCTAAATGCCTTCAGTAGATACACCAGCTTTCCACTCCCATGTTTGACTGAGCTGTATGTGTCGTGTCTAAACGTAGAACCCACTAATACTCAGTATTATCACACTTATCAAATGCTTGACACTACTGTGAACCTGCTATATTTGCTCTGTCAGTGAATGCAAGCATATTACAGTCATGAGATCTTTGAAGCAAACATGAGAAGTTTTTGCCCCTCACTCTGTGCTCCTGTGCCGCCGTGGGTCATGGAAGCACAGACAGTACATGTGCACAATGCGAAGCAGTATGAGCTCTGGCAGGATTAAATAGCAGAGTGCAAAATGGCAGACGATGTCAAATGACTCCAGTTGGGGTCAGAATATCGTGAGATGATCCCAGCAATTCTTTTTATACTGAGATGGACTGGATCAAAGAAGGTCACCTGAGGTTTTATATCATTTGGCAGCGGTTACTTTGTGTTTTCTTGCCGTGACCCAGTTCTCTCATCTCACGTCCCATTAACGGTGAGATAGCCACAGTTCCTGCCAGGTCAGCTGACATCATTTGATATGCCAGCAGAGGCTGCATGGCCCAGCCTTGGCTCACAGCGCTTGTGTTAAAAAGACAGATTGAAAGGTATGTATCCTGTGTTAAAGCTGTATTAGTTTCAGGTACCGTGCCAAGCTGCGCTTCTCCATTTGCCAAACATAGTCGTGGCATGATAGCAACAGCAGTCTTTCCCGTTCAAGGTAGAATTCATATTGATTACAAAGAAACATACATTTTTGAGCAGAAAATTTTATATAGTGGTTTGGCAAGTGTCATGTATAGCAATTCTCAATGGAAGAATTGCAAAAATAAAAAAAGAAATCACAAAATTGACCAAAACCCTCTGAATATAATAGAGTATTCATCATACATGTATTTGAACAAACATATTGTCACATTAAAATAACAAATCACGTCGTGGTCCTTTATTCAGTGCATGATTATTTGAGGAATCAATGTGTCACTGTGACCACAAGGTGGGGATCTCGTATATCGTTTGTCTATTGTGCCGCTTCTGCTCAGACCTCTATTCGGCTCGCACATTCAAAACCTGACAAATTGTGACACAGAAGTCCGTGAAAACACTCATCCTGTCATACAAATAAGGATTTTTGAGCAAACCGCCTGTGTTGGAACAATGTGTGATTGCTGCATTGAAATGACTGGTTAATTAGCTTTAAACTTCACGTCATTGCCATTACAGGCAACAACGAGATGCAGAGTTTGGGCCGCTGCTCCCTGATGGTGACCTCTGCATAATACACAGGAGGGAGGGAAGCGAAGGGAATGGTGATGAAAATAACTGCTGCAGAGAGGTCAGAAGAGGGTTTTTTTTAACATGAGTGAAATAATGTGAGGAGGGCATGAGGGCAGCGAGAGCAAAGAGAGGATGAGATGACAAGGTACCTCCTGAAAAGGTTGTTGAGATTTCAAGCGCCAGTTTGAATAAAGTGAGTTGTACACACATGAATTTAAAACTAAAACATTAAACCGGCAAGTTTCAGCTGACACAACGCACAATACTTTTCCAACTTTCTCTGTTCACAAGTCATACATATGATCTGTAACAGCAAGCATTGCTGAGATAATAACTCTGTTAACCAGTATGAGCCAGAGCTAGTAATTTGCTCCCGGAAAGGTCATCACATTGAACAAAATGATCCATATCCGATCACGTTACACACTGTTGTATAACGCAAAAGTGTTGGGGATCACATAGATTTAAAAAGGGGTATTTGTTTCAGAAATAGTGCATCACAAATCAATGTAAATAGAATAGAGAACAGCAAACCCTTAGTGCAGGGGGTGCTGTGTCCTTACATGCTGATGACTCCATTGCAACCATAATCGGCATCATTACCGCCTATTTGTTCTATGGAACAAATAGCAGGCATCAGATAGTGCTGAGGGGTTAGAGAAGTCACTGCGTGTCATCACGTATTTGGCATAGAATTCATGGGAATGTGTGGGAAACTCAGTAGCAGTCAGTCATTGACAGATGTCTGTCACTGTGTACTGTACAACAACGGCGGTGCAATGAATAAGTACTTCTGTGTCACAAACTCTGACATGCTGCTGTGATGTCGGAGTCACGGTGTCACATCATGCTCTCATAGCCGTGTGTCGGCCATGGACGACAGCGGATGAACACAGCGCACAGCAGATACTGACAAATATTGTCATAACAGAATTCACTCACAATCGCAGTGCGTCAGACTCGTGGAATTGTATGGAGCTAAATTTCCCAACAAATTGCTTGAATTTACATAAACAGCATATCAGACTCTCAAATACAAAGATTTATGCTTCTCCTCTGTGTTGTTTTTGACACATTTTAACTATAATGATTGCTGTCTGCACCGGATTTGTTGGAGTCTGCTCATCTTCATCAATTGGTTGACTGTTGATTAGTTTGTTGGTCAGTTTACGCCCAATATAAATGAAGTTTCATTCAAATTACATTCACTTTGAGGTGTATTGTGACCCTTGTCAGCAGTGTTTGCTATTGTTCTACCTTGCCTGCAAACATACTGGCTTCCCTCCTGTATCTATGCAGTAAGTTGCAGTAAGATGAGATGCCGAGAGGCCGATGGCTGTGGAGCAGCAGCCCGAGGAAGGAGCTGGATCAGTAGATGGCACTGTTTGTCAGGCTTGGCCCTCACCAGCGCTCCCATTTCATTTCACTCACACTGCTTCCTCTCCTCTTTCCCTCTCTCCCTTTTTCCCTCCCCACGAAAATGTTGAACAGACTCCTCAAACTGAGTTCCAGCCCAATTCAGGTTGAATCTGCCACGGAACCTAATGCCATGGCGCTTACTGTTTCATATTATTATAAACTGGAATAGATTTACTGTTTGGAATGGTGCCTTTTTTTCTGTCATATTGCACAAAAATTAATATGTTTAGACAGAGTTCTATTAACCATCACAGTTTTTGCTTCTTAAATGTTATTGCTGTGGTCAATGACAAAGCCATATCAAGTGGAGGTTGTCGTTAATGTTGTGTGTCATTGTGCTTTAGAGGTTGTATTTTCACACTCGCCTTTTAGAAAGTGACAAAACTGCGCCAGTGAGGGATCACAGGAGCAATTTTTTGAGTGGCTGTCCGTTTATGACTATTAGAAATACTGTGTTGTCAAAGGGAAACTTTGTCATTGAACCAGCGTTAAATATCATTTTATGTATTAAAGCTGAAAGTCTCACATTTATTAACTAAGCTTTGGAATTTTGTCCTTCTCAGCAGATCCACCATTAACAAAGTGTCTCTTTCGTACTGACGAAAAGAACTTCATGGCGGCTCAATGTCAACACCAGTACTTGAAAATGTTGGAGAGGGTAAGAGAATAGAGAGAATCTGAGACAGTGGAGCTCGCTGGCTACAGATTTTAATTCATGATAAATGCACAAACATAATGTGACCGGCGTCCTTTTATTCCTCTGCAATACAGGAATAACAGGGTTTCAAATGGCATAGCACCCACCTAGTTCACATGAGGCTACCTCCACCACTGAAGCTACACCTGGAGCAGAAGGCGATTGTGATGGTTGCTAAGTAACGACGGGCCTCCTCGCAGTCTCTTGCGTGAAATTCCTGGCTAACTAGGCTTTGCTCCGTGGTTCGTTCTCTGCGCTTTATCGATGAGGGAGTGAAACATACGATATGCTGAAGAACATATAGGAAGGGAGCACGCGGTAGAGTTTGTGTCCCGTGAGCACGGGCCATTTATTATTCAACAAGAGGTTGTAGAAAATCCACCTCCGTGATGCGGTGAGTTCTCGCCATTGGTAGGTTTGAAGAAATGATACAGTGAATGATACAGTTCTGAGTTCTTTTTTTTGGCTGCTTCTGCAGTGACAAAAGTCAAGTCACTTTATATTTTAGTGGTATAAATGGTCCTTGGCGTGTGTGTGCGTGCGTGCGTGTGTGTGTGCGTGTGTTTGTGTGTGGCTCAGTGGTTAAGCTGTGGTAAATCTTCCTGCAACGAGCAGTTATTGGCTGGTGTTTTTGAGAAGTACTCTCCTCTGACTAGTCAAATCAATGCTTTATTATGATGGAGACAGTAGGACTGAAATCTGCCATAATGCCTCTTCGGCTCAACTCCGTGGTGTCATTTTCCTCTTCTCATCAATTCCAGCCATCTGTTGCTCATTCCGTACCCGTCCGTCCTTGGTTTGGACTTAAAATGCTTCACAATTTCAACCATGAGTGTGGTGTTAGATTTAACTATTTCTATCCTGCTTTGCCAAAATCTGGCTCCAACCTGTATTTTGAGCGCTGCCGAAGAAATGCCAGAAAAAAACAGACTCAGCGAATGTCAGCCTTGTCATTGTGCACGTCACGTTAAATCGCAAAATTTCCTCATGCGTTTTGGGTTTGAATGACGCACATGCAAAGACAAGGAAGGTGGTGGCGGCTTTGTCTTGGACTGGAGCGGTGTTGTGGAGACAGAATTTAGCTGTGGAGGCACAGCTGCTCTCATAAAATGTTTTGATACCCTCAATAAGAGTGCAGTGTTTTACTGTGATTAAATCCCCCAGGCTTGTTTGCAGTAAAAATCCCTTTCTCTCACTCACTCACTCATTCATTCACTCACTCACTCTCTCTCTCTCTCTCTCTCTCTCTCTCTCTCTCTCTCTACCTATCTCTCTCCCCACTCTCTCCGCTTTGCCCTCCACGCTATGACTAACCCTGTTTGCCTCCCTGCATTCTCTCCCGCCCCCCTCCCCTCTGCTGACCAACACAAAGGG
>OMPJ01037788.1:0-18329 GCA_900312935.1 Carapus acus | reverse complement strand
AGAAGCTCCTGATGTTCTTACTGCAGTGCAGAGTGTCAGCCAGCTCCTCCTGCTTCATGCTCCTCAAGAACTTCTCTGTGATCTTCATGAATGCCTCTCTGATGCTCCTCTGCTCTTCATCCTCAACACTCAGTACCTCCTCATCCTCACTCTGATGACCAAGAACCCTCTGGACGCTCCTCAGCTCCGTCTTCACAAAGCTCACCATCTTCTCCTCCAACAGCTGAATAAGACAGACAGAAGGTCAACACAGGGCACAGAAGATGCTGCTCCCTGATTGGATGTCAGGGATGTTTACAGCTCCGAATGCAGTGGAGGAACATCAGCAACTTGTAGATTTACTACAAATTAAATCAATCAAGAACGTTGTTCAAACATCTACTTTTTTTTCATCAAGTAGATTCTGCTCCTGGTCACATGGAGGAGGAGATGTCTACACACCATGAATATGGAATCCAGATCTGCTGGAAGCTGCTGGACATAACCACCACAGGAAGCCTTGGACTTCTCCAGGTGAACTCTGTGGAGACAAGAAGTATGAACTCAGCCAACACACAGTTTTTTCAAGGTCACATCCTTCAATCTCCATCCAGATGATGAACTGTCAAACATTCTCTCTCTTCCTCCTCCTCTCCACATCCTTCATTCTCTCAGAGATCCATTAGATCAACTTTGTTGTTGAAGTGAGATGTTCTTCACGTCTCCCTATAAACTGATCAGAGTTCATATGTGTGTGTTCATCTCAGTGGGGGGGCTCATATGGTCTCCACCCTCATGCTGCTGACTCCACAAAGCCTGTCAGATCCCTCACAGCATCCTGGAATCACTCTGCAGCATCAGCTCCACTTTGGAGGTCCCAAACCCTCAGGTAACATTTGAGGACTCCTGTTCCTCTAAACCTCTTTTCCCCTCAACATGACAGTGATACAACTTAACCTCTGACCTTCCAGCTCCAGGCTCCTGGCCAGCAGAGAAACGTGGAGGTTCCAACATCGACGAGTCACTCTTCATGGACACACAGCTAGGTGCAGCAGAGTGCGCCCTCTTCTGGTGACCTCTATAAACACAGCAATGACACATGCACAGATTAAAGACAGTCACAGGTCAAATGTGAGGACCAAACTGGAAGATCTGGATATATTTGGACTTTGTTCTCTACAGGCTGATGGTTCCTCTGTTGGTGGTCTGTGTGTTGTTGTGTGTTTGTGTCTCTGCTGTGTCTCTGTCTTTGTCTAACTTTTAGCAGCTCCGCATGGCTGAGGATTTGTTGACAAACAGGTTTTTGGTGTTCATGGTTCCTGCTGAGCTCAAGTTCATCTTCCATTCCAATCACAGTTCTTCATCCCGTCCCTTCCTCTGACTTTAACCTCAAAGGACTTGTGTCCACTCATTTTCAAGCTTACTTTGATTTCTAGAATTCTACTGTGGTACTTCTGAATGTCTCCAGTCCCCAAGTGTCCATGGATGTTGGACATATAAGGATCCAACTCTTTCCTCTCCACAACACCACATGCAGCTGAGTCTTACTTTGTCTGGGAGGGTCCAGGTCCATTACAGACTGCTGGAGGACCCTCATCTTCATCACCACTCACACTCATCTTCACGGGGCTCTGCAGACACTCTGGGACTAAACACAGAAAGAAGAAAATTCACACCTGAGAGGACTGAAAGTTGCGCTGACGTTACTTAGAACGATGTTTTCCAGACGCTGTTCCGCAGAACAGAAGTGTGCCTGAGAAATCATCGCTTGTGCCACAGAGTATCGTCCAATTCCGCCTGACTGGTAACATGAGCGAGCGGCGTTCCTGTGGCGTCATCTGATCATGTGACCTTGTATGTTTGCAAAGTCTGAACCCGTCCAAATTAATTGCGGCACCGGTAAGAAGAAGAAGAAGAAGAAGAAGAAGAAGAAGAAGAAGAAGAAGAAGAAAGTATAGATAACATAATTTCATCGTATCGCCAACAAACAAAGTTACAAGTCTACATCATTTGATTAACGGTGTATGTATCATTGTTCACAAATGATGTCATCTCTCTCTCCTCCCTGTAGATGGCTGTGTGGAGCTTCTTGTGAGAAAATCCCAGGTTGAGATCGATTGACACTCTCTCATTGCTATGGCCCATTCCCTCCAACAAAAGTGGTGTGATGTGCTGACAGTAATATGAGGTAAGTGTGAGGGAGTGATCATTTTCAAAGTCCACAAGTCTATTATGTCAAGGTCAAACATCATCAGTGTATTATAACCTTACATGGTCATAATACAATTGTTTAAAGGTTTACATTATATACTCTTTCTGGGTTATAATACTCTACCGACAAAGATAGTTTGTTATTTCATTCATATCATATTTTAACAATTCTTATCTTGACATGACAGTGCGGTACAAAGTTGCACATCCAGAGCAGAGGTCATTGTCTCATGTATGTTAATACTGACATGCAAAGGCTATATAGATTTTTTTAGACTCTGATCTGTTAACACCTGACATTCTCTAACATGTTTTTTTTATCATCAGACCGTATTGAGATCAACTAAATGTGATGCGGTTGTCCCTGGATTAACTATCAATATATACTTTTTGGGTTAAATCTGTGGTTGAGGTGAGACATGTGGCTGGTATAGCCACTTATTTAAATGATTCCTTTTGTGTCTTGATTTATTATTCATTTTGTGGCACAGACAGAGCCAACAGAATTGAACCGAGTGATTCCATGGATAACTTAGACTTTCGAACCAACCAAGGCCATGGGAAGGCTTTACATGCTGTCCAGAGCAGAGATGTATGTCAGCGCATGCCACTTCTAATGCCTCCAAACTGTACTTTTAACTTGCCTGTTGTTTCCTCCGGCGCAGTCTCCTCCCCACCAACTGAGAAGCCAGACGAGTGAGCCTTGCACAGTTGAATTGCTACACCAGACAAAGCCACTCTGTGACTTCCGACTGTGTCCATATTTATTTTTTATAGAGAACAAACACACAAAGCAATCCATGGCAAAATGTTCAAATACTCATTTTGCAATTGTGTTATGCAGTCACCACCTCTCCACATAGCCACCATGGTGAACAGGTATAATATACATTCACAATATGCTCTCATTCACTCAATCATTCAATCGCTGCTCATTGACCCTCCTGAGCATGTAAACAATCAAGGTCCCAGACCCAACATATCCCCCATTAGCAACAGTGGCGAGGAAAAACTTCCTTTAAAAGAACAAAGCCTCGGGAAGACCAGAATAGAGGTGGGCAACCAACTGCCTAAACCGATTGGGTTGAAAGAGAGAGAAGGAGAGAGAGACAGAGGGATACAGAGACGGATGTATGGATGCACAGGTGTAGGAATGCACAGCAGCAGGAGCTGGACCCAGATGTTTGGAGGTCCGTCATCACTGGTGGACACACATGACCATACTCTGGGGAAGAAGCCCAATAAGTAACATGCATTTACGAGACAGGGATGCAGGATGGCTGCAAGTGAGGCGGAGAGGGAGAGGTGATCGAGGAAGAGGATACAACAAATACAAAATGAAAGTTTTTTTTTTTTTTTGATGAAACCATTTTTCAGTCTCACTTCATGGGATTTTTTCCAGGCTGACGGCTTGTAACAGACCTGAAACGTTTTCGTTCTGCACCAAGCTGAAAGCTGAATAGCTGATTGTGATGGTATTTTTGTGGTGATGTTTTCATCACTGACCGGGTACGCACAGATTCATCTCAGCATCATTGTAGCTGTCTGGGATATAGTGGCCTATTTTACAGTGCAAGCTGGGGTGGTTTATTTCTCCATATTTCCTGTAATCTCTGTGAAGAGAGAAGAACTTTTTGAGTGCTTTTGGTGTGGCTGTGGGACAGACAGAGCAGTAATATTTGCCAGGTACCGAAGTAAGAGTCACACATCGTACTTAGAATGAACAATTGGAAAGTTGATGGTGTTATCATCAACAGTCCATAAGAGCAAGATAAACATTGTGAGGACTCATCAAGCATACCTTGGTTTTCATAGCAACTTAAAGTTTCATTTGGGGGTAACAGACAGACAGACAGAAAGTTGTTATAGTTATTATTTATATATTTACATTACATATATATATATATATATATAGAGAGAGAGAGAGAGAGAGAGAGATACACATACATACTGTATGTGTGTGTGTGCGCGTCTGTATGCTTGCATTTGTATGTGTACATATATATACAGTATATATATACAAACAAAGCACGCACATACATGTAGGATTTATCATCTAGTATTTCACATTTATCTCAAAATAATTCTTGACCCCTGCGACCCAAGAGAGGCCACGGATGGTGTAGAAAATTAATTTATTGTTATTATTACAATGTTGTTGTTGTTGTTGTTGTTGTTGTTGTTACTAGTTTTTAGGATATTACATACCTTTGCATATCATTCTCGTCAGGTCGGTCTCAAATCAAGTTTAACACAAAATGATGTTTGTCGCTGTTTGGGCCGCACGAGTGTCACATGGTGAGATTAGGTTAGATTGCAAAAGCCCAGACCTCACACTCCTCCGTGACCAGCCTTTCTCCTCAACACGCTCTCTATTATTCGGCTCGCTTCTCCCCATCTCTGCCTTTATCAGCAGAGTCAGGGCCGCGGACAAAGCCGCTGTGTCTCGGCAGGGCCACACCTCCTCCCGGGCCCATTGGCCCTGCTGCTAACACTCCCTCCGCCGAGTTCCGCGTTGCGTTGCATTTAACTCGCCTGTCGTTTCCTCCAGCGCACATTCTCCCCCCCTTCAACCAACTCGGGAGCCACCATGACGGAGTCAGGAGTCTTCGACACCAACGTGGTCACCATGACCAGGTTCATCATGGAGGAGGGCCGCCGGGCGAAGGGCACCGGCGAGCTGACCACCCTCCTCAATTCCATGGGCACGGCGGTCAAAGCCATCTCCAGCGCCGTGCGGAAAGCCGGGATCGCACATCTGTGAGTGCCCGAGCCCCTCCCCCTCTTTGCAGAACTCTTTTCTTTAGACATGTAAATAAATGAAAACTTTGACAAGTTGTTCTGTCATGCATTGTCCGTGCCGACTGTAGCTGCACACGGCAGCATCCACGTTGACAAATTGTGGCATGAACACGCAGGGCGCGCGCCTGTGCAGTTCCGCGTGCGCGCGCGTGTGCTGTTCCGCGCGCGCGCGTGTCACTCATCGACCGTGTCAACTGTAATTGAACAGGGCAGCATCCACGTTGGCACACTGAAACCTGAACACACAGGATGTGTGTGTGTGTGTGTGTGTGTGTGTGTGTGTGTGTGTGTGTGTGTGTGCACGCGCCCACAAGGAAGCTTGCGACCGAGACTGTCGCTGCCTGAGGTGTGTGTATTGCGTAACACGCACGCTGCACCTGATCAGGTAGTAGTTACTGTTGTGCTTGTAATATCCTGCCTCTACGCTCCAAAACTTGAAAATAAGTCCACGCTGAGCGGCTGAGTCCACAAGTTGGCCTCTCTGTGCAGTGTCCTCCGTCTCTAAAAGTCACGCCCCTCTGTCCTCAGGGTAGTGGTTGAATTACATGTTCTTGACTTAGCAATTCACCGTTGCAAATCGTAAAAAACCCACACAGCTTATTAAAGAAAAACATATCTGTGTTTAAAGGATTTGAGCAGATAAATGATTTGTTATGCTGTTATTTTGCTACTTTGGAGGTGCTGTGTCATGCTGTACTTGCAGTTTTTCTCCATTCCTCTGTCAGAAACTATTTTCATGTCTAGTGGTACTATAGTCATGTAGTGTAATGATTAGAAATCCTTCGTCCCGCTTATGTAAGGTCAAATGTTTGGACAGACTGTTTAGATAAATGACAGATTGAGACACACATTAAGAACTCAGGACTGGTCTGTGTATTCCAAATTCATAGCTTAATTCATTCATTTTGTAGCAACTGAGCCCAATTTTTTTATTTTGCCCTTAAAACATCATTCTGGATTGAGAGCTGTGTTGGAAATGGTATAGATTGATGTATTGACATCGTAGGCAAGTACTGTATTTGCCTACCTACACATACCTGCACTCAATAACTTGATGTGTTGTCTCCCTGAAACAAGACAATCTTAACATAATGTTGACATTTGTGTTGCCATAGTTACGGCATTGCTGGGAGCACCAATGTGACCGGAGACCAAGTGAAGAAGCTGGACATTCTCTCCAATGATCTGGTGATAAACATGCTGAAGTCCTCGTTCACCTCTTGCGTCCTGGTGTCTGAGGAGAATGAGAGAGCTATCATTGTGGAACCAGATAGTAGGGTAAGTGTGTGTGTGTATGTGTGTGTGTGGGTGCACGAAGTATTCAGTTGTGTTTCCTCATTACTTCAGCTTACGGGATGAGCTCCCTTCCGGGTGTGTATAATTGATGGACATTTCACCAGACGCTCTTCTCAGACAGGGAAGGCGTCCAAGTCTGGAAATCTAGTCGAGATTATCTCAAATCTGATGCAAGCATGGAGGCATTTCAGTTAATTAGGGAGGAATTTCTGCTTTGTATCATTCAGGACCTTGTGCCGAGTCAGCAAACTTTTTCTCTTAAACCAGATGAACAGGTTTTTTCTCTTAGATTTTGTCAATACCTGCTCTTTTTTTTTTTTTTTTTGTCGAAGGTCAGAGTGTCATGGTGCGGACCTGGTTGAAAAGCTTTTGGAGTCTAACAGAGCGCTAAACAGAAGCTTACACCTAATCTCACTCGCATTCAGTGTTCTGTGTTGTTGGGCGCACGAGGACAAAGTCAATCGTGACCACAAAACAAAGTCCTGAACACGCATATCTACTCAGTTCCTCCATAGAAAACTGATTTTCAACTGTTAGTTTGTGTTTATGTTACCCAGTAAATGTTTGTTGCACTTAGAATTGAAAGAAAATTCGAATCAGATACATTTTATCTCATCAAGCTTGCATCGTGTACACTACGTCTCACACATGTAAAATTGTCAATAGAAAATATTATCTTATGCCTCGATGACGTGATTCAGTTGAAACTCCCTTTTTTCCAGGGCAAATACATCGTGTGCTTTGATCCGTTGGATGGCTCGTCCAACATAGACTGCCTGGTGTCCATCGGGACAATATTTGCAATCTACAGAAAGGTAAAAGATGTTTTCCCACAGGTCACGTTGTCAGATTTTCACCATTCAACAGTTTTAAATGTTGAGTAAGTAGGTAGGTAGGTAGGTAGGTAGGTACTTTAAGGATCGATTAATCCATGGAATTTAAAGCCCCATCAGCCCAAAGGGCAGTGTTAAGACAGCTAAGAGACAAAGTACACTAAGAATACAGGGGTACGACTAGGAATATTAAGAATACAAACGATACTCTAAGATACATAAGAGAGGTAAAACAACAAAAAGAGAATAGTGAATCGCAGACATCTTAGAGTGTAATCTGTTCTATGTTCTTAGACCAACGACGACGAGCCGTGTGAGAGGGACGCTCTGCAGCCTGGTAGGAACCTGGTGGCAGCGGGTTACGCCCTCTATGGTAGTGCCACCATGATGGTGATTTCCTCCGGCCAAGGAGTCAACTGCTTCATGTTGGACCCGGTAAAAACCACCTTAACTCATCACTGTCTGTTGCCTGTTTATCATGAATGGACCTCTAATTATACTCTGTATTTGTTATTATGCATCCAATAGCTACTTGCTAATCCATTAGGTTACAGCTGGTGTGAGGCGTCACAAGAATATTGGTGTAGCTTGCTGCTATGCAAGGACATGTGTATTTGTTGTTATATTAACAGATATATTCGAGAGGGCTCAGTACAATAACAAGTTGTTGTTTTGATATTAATCGGATTTAACTGAAACCACTCAGTTGTTGTATGTTATCCAGTACAAGTCAAATATGAGGAGTCCCTGGCCAGCATTTTTGTGTTTTTAATATTTATATATTTGTATGCTTTTAATACTAGTGCTGATACTTAATATCTGCAATAGCAGCTTGCTTTGTAGTGGTTATTTAGCTGCTCTCTCTCCAACAGTCCATCGGTGAATTTATCCTGGTCGATCGCGATGTGAAGATCAAAAAGCGCGGAAAGATCTACAGCTTAAATGAAGGATACGCCAAGTACTTTGACCCGGCAGTCACAGAGTACCTGCAGAAGAAAAAGTTCCCACAGGTAACACGGCAGCAGTTGCAGCGGCTAATGCCAGATGTCCCACTCATCAGCGTTTTTATGTAGTTTGTCTGGAGGATTTGAATATGTCTTATAATTGTCTACTTCTTATTCCGATTATCTTTGAACTGTTCTCAGTTATTGTGCTCATTGTGTTATTGATCAAATGAATCATCAAGATGATCGTTCCTAATAGTGACTTTTCATTTAGCAGACTTTGAAACTTATATTAGTTTAGTCAATGCTGTGACATGAGCACCATTAGCATTATGATGAACTGATGTTACTTGCAGTCAGTAACGCTTAACATTTGGATTTTAGTTGACAGGATCATGAAGTAGACTGGTTCAGATTTAATGAAAAATGTCAAACAGCATCTTGAAATAATCAACTAATGACTTCCCTTCTCAGGATGGGACAGAGCCATATGGCTCTCGTTACATCGGTTCCATGGTGGCTGATGTGCACCGAACTCTCATGTATGGAGGCATCTTTTTATATCCTGGGAATTCCAAGAGTCCAAAGGGAAAGGTAAGATAAGTGTCATGTTGCTGCATTGAAATGTAACACTTTGTCTCAACAGTACATCAACTCAGAGTTGTACATCATACATGTAACCAGACCAGTGTTACAACGTTGTTACTTCATCCTCCACATCCTTCCACTCTTTGCAATGCGGAAGCAAACCTGTGATGATGCACGGCACTTTGCCCCTTTAGACATGGTGTTCGCATTGTGCTGGTTTCAATCTCCCTTAGAGATTCATACATGATCTCATAATGCAGACAATCATGTCTCTCCCGTGATAATAACATTGCTGTGGAGACGGTAAGATTGTGACTGAACACCCACTCTCCCCCACCCAAAGCTTCGGTTGCTGTATGAGTCCAACCCCATGGCCTTCATCATAGAGCAAGCCGGCGGTATGGCAACCACTGGTTTGGAGAACATCCTCGACATCCAGCCTCAGAACATCCACCAGAGGGCCCCAACCGTCCTCGGGTCCCCAGACGACGTGCGAGACTACATCGCTATTTGCCAGAAACATGCACGGAAATGAGCCTAAACCGTCTCACCTCAGGGTAACTGACATGTGAGAACCTCACATGTCCAAACTGTCCACTTGTCAGGGACAAAAGGAGTTTTTGAAGGTATATGTCCCCCCCTGAGCCAAGAATGTATGAATCCTGGAATGATCAAATGAACATACAATATTGACTAAAGCTGGAATAACCAGACTGTAGTACAGTAAATGCTGATGTTGTGGTTTACACTGTTGTGTACAATCAAGCTGTGCCAAATGTGCCTTAATCCTACAGAAGCAAAGATTAGCTAACGGACCAAAGACAATTGCACTTGATGCTATTTTACCTCCATTTGTACCTCAGTTAACATGTCCAGAAGTGTTAAATACTTGAAGGACCAAATGAAATTCTGTGCCTTGAAAAACAGATCCTGTTTGGAATTATTAAGTCTGATAATAAAAAGAAATTAAAAAACATCAGTTGCGTCGGCTAATTTAACATGTTAAGCACTGTATGTGCTTTAAGGAGATATCTTCAGTAGCTAACAGCTTCGTGTCTTGTTTTATTGTCAACCTACAAAACGATGAACGTCCAAGATTTGACGATGTGATGTTTTGACGGCGATCTGTATAACTTTATATACAGTAGTACTGTATGCTATGCTCTAATCAAAGACCATAAGCTGGACTGTCTTCAAAAGGTCAGATACTTTATCCAGAGGACCTTTAAGCAGGGGGTCAAACTGAGCTTACACCGTGACATTTGAGGCACATAATAAAATAGTGCAAATGAATGTGTGCACTGTGCACTTAAGCTAACGTTGTGTAGAAATGATTGTTAAATTTTTTTGTTTTTCACATAGGTGCATGTTAAATTTTTCCATCTCATTTGTGTAACTTGTTTAAAAAGAGAGAGAGAGAGTTCAAAGGTCACAGGTACACAATGTACATGCTGTTTTGGTATGAGGGAGGCATTTGTCTAAAGGCTTTCTATCACAATGACAGAGAGACAGATCAGTGCATTGTTGGCTGCAGGCCCTTTGCAGTTATACTGAGAAGTCCTGCGTGTGTTTCAGGGTACAAGAAATACTGAAGACTTAATAATTCAAACCAGGAGTCACCATCCCCAACAATCCAACAAACATATTTCCTCTCTTCTTTGTCGTATGTTACACATATCAAAATGGCATATGACTGAACGGTGCAGCTGACATCTGACACCCATCCCTAAATACTCACACACACACACACGCTCGCACACGGCTCCCTCGATGTGACGTTATGAGAGGAGCCTGATGGTAATAAGAGATCACTCACACACACCCACTCTCCAGTGCACGTCTGGCTAACATATAGGCCACAACTCAGCGGCAGCAGCAGCAGACGGGGAGCACACACACACACATCACCAGTCAGCATGTCAGACCAGTCAGCCTTTGACACCGATGTATGGACCCTGACCCGGTTCATCATGGAGACAGGTCGCCAGGCCAAGGGGGCAACTGGCGAGCTGACTCAGCTCATCAACGCCATGCTGACCGCCATCAAGGCCATTTCCTCTGCAGTGCGCAAGGCTGGTCTGGCTCACCTGTAAGTATGGAAGTACTCGATGTTTGAATAGCACGTGCATAACCTAGGGTGAGAGAGGTATGAGTGTATGCTGAGGAGCAACAAAGGGCAAAAATTTCAAGGTGGCACTGAAAAAGGAGGGCTTCCCCTCTAAGCCAGGTGTCTGCTGGCTTGATCCTAAGTTACTCCTAAAAGGGCCAATGCCAAAGTATCCTTGAGGAAAAACTCAACCACGTAACTGCTTCACAGGGACATTCCACAGGTTTGAACGCAGGGGGAACCTTACAGAACTCAACACATATCTAACAAAATAAAGTATTTCAAAACAAAGGCAGTTCTAGCACCAGGTCATGCATTGACAACACAGCACAGCATAGTGAACTTGTTATGTTATATTATTAAGTAGCTAGTCCCACTGAGCATTCTATCATCTTGAAATCCCGGAATGACCTCCTCAGCCAACTCATCACTCTCTGCAGTTGGGCTGTCTGGGTCGTCCAGCACACAAACAAAATATTTGGTGTTTCAATGCATTTATTCTAAGTCTAAGTCTATTCTAGGTCTAATGTGTGTGTGTGTGTGTGTGTGTTTAGTAAGAATATCAACTTCGCAGTCTCAATTCTTGCAAGATTCCATCTACATCTGCAAAACATTCCTCTGTGAAAACTGTGACCCAGTAACCCAACTGTGTAAACTGACATTGGGGAGAAGTCTGCATTCATGAGAATGAATGTTATGAAATACCAAACATTGAGGACAATGAGGACTTTTCTGCATGATTAGAATTGGCTCACAGTCTCTGACCAAGACTGTCTCACAGCACAAGTCTGGCATGGTAAAAAAAAATCAGATTGCTCACCTCTCAGAAACACTGCATCCAGAATTGCCCCACCCACCACGCACACCACGTACAGGAACACTGCTCCGCCATACACACTGCTAAATTTATCAAGCTCGCAGTCGTTTTGGCCGTGTGTACTTGTCTTGTCGTCAATCCTCGCTCTTGGCTTGTTGGATGCAGGCAGGGCATGGCGGGCTCAGTGAACGTGACAGGGGATGATGTGAAGAAGCTGGACGTGCTGTCCAATGACCTGGTCATCAACATGCTGAAATCCTCCTACACTACCTGCTGCATGGTGTCTGAGGAGAACAAGGGGCTCATCGTCACTCCCGCTGATAAACGGGTAAACACACTGAATGTTCAAGAAAGCTGGCAAATGAGGAGAGATTTGCATTTCATGTTTCATGATACCGCAGCAGTCCACTAGGTGGAAATGTAGGCATATTTAACAGTTGTTAAGGGCATTAGAAGTTAGGGATAAAATGAAATAAGGTAAGATTTGATAAGATTTGAATAGATAACTTTTCACATAAACATTGACCGGATTAAGATAGTCCAAACCATTAAATATCTCAGAAAGCGGGGGAATTTCTGCCCAATATGCGCATAAAAGGACATTTTTGAGGACAAACATTTTACACAAGTATGTGTATGATGGTTACAATGCCTGACTTTGACATTTGTGTCCAATTTCAGGGAAAGTATGTGGTGTGTTTTGACCCTTTGGACGGCTCCAGTAACATCGATTGCTTGGCCTCAATCGGCACCATCTTTGCCATCTACAAACGGGTGAGTCGGACCAGAGGAACTGGATCCATGACACACATTGGTTTTGTCGCATCCGTATTTGCATAACTCTTCTTTATTTGTTTTTTTAACCAAATCTGGCTCAGTTGTGCAACAGAGTTTCAAACTTAACAAATCCCCCTATTGACACACTGTGTGAAAAGTTGAGGAACAGATAAAGCAAGCATTCCACCACAGGGTATCAAAAACCACTAAATTGCTTGATAAGTAAGGGCATCGACCTTTATTTCTGTGATTCAGTTTAACAAATGAGTAAAATAACACACAAATTTGTTCACGAGGAGCATTTCCTGCTTTACCCGTATTTAAAATTTGATTCATTGATGATTCATGATATTGTCATTTATAACTGTAATATGACACAATTTGTACATATCTTTGTGTATTTCTATCTATGTCTGTTCTATGGTTTTGCAAATGGAGTTGCCATGAGGCAAAAACTAATTTCGGACAGGATGTGACAATTTAAAAGGACTAAGAGCACACAGAGGCAGTGCTCAGGAAGTGAAGCAGGGCCTCCAGGCAGCAATGTTTTCTCCACCCCTTGGGCCTCATTTATTATCCATACGCAAAACAGTCAATATTTACGAAACGTGCGGATATCGAGTCGCACGCACACAGGTACGCGATCGATGACGATAAATATCACCTGTGCGTAACCGCCAAGCTCGTTAGTGTTGGGGGTCATTTGCATACAGGAACGCCCACAAATGCCCATATATGGTAGGAGCAATCCCCGTAATAATGCTTCAGTGGTACAGACCCCCTGCTTGGGGGTGCACGCCCACAGAGGTGCTCCGCAGAATGAACGGGTTTCCTCCACCTGGCATCAAAGTTAAACAGAGACAAACTTGCACCACAGGTTATTCGTGCATTGATTGAATGAAATCCTTTCCTGCTCACATGGCTGAATTCGTTGTGTAATGGCGAGTGGCTGACAGGGATAAATGTTGTGCATAAGCATGGTCAGAGGTGTGCGTGAGTTTACATACATTTCTTTGCACAAGTGCGAATTGGTAAATGACACAGTTTGTCTTGGAAAGAACGTACACTCGGTTGACTCGCAGCCGACTCTAATTCCAAAAGTTACGTTGGCCCGTACGGGGATCGAACCCGCGACCTTGGCGTTATTAGCACCACGCTCTAACCAACTGAGCTAACCGGCCCCGTACAAACTGTACAGTGGCTACGAAATTGTGGATGGATCAAATAGAGGGTTCACCACTCACATCAGTGGCAACGGATCCATTTGAAGGAATGCGTGCAGACTCAGACACCAGTTTTTACGGTGGCCGGTAAACGCGTCGCCGAGGAAGAAATACTATGACGTCACAGACATTACCAGGAAGTACGACCAGACGCCGCAGCATCACAACAACAACAACAACAACAAACCAGGAGGTGGTGAAGAGGCGAGGAGAGGACACTAGCGGCCGCGATGAATGGTAAGTTGTGTATGGACGTATTTTCTTTTGTGTGTGTGAACTGACAGTGGCCCTGGTACGCGCATATGTGTGTGTTAGTCTTTGTTCGAGTCCTTTTGCATCTATGTGTCTTGTCTGTTTCCCTGTGCGGTGCGATGTAATGTAACATCAGAGTATGATCGTTAATCTTAAATGAAGATTTGCTGTAGTAACGCTTCAAAAGTCCGTGACCGTCAGCATTATGGTACAGATTTCATATCTGTCATCAGTAAAGCTGTAGCGTGAACGTTTGTACAAGATCAGTAGGCGATGAACAACTGAAGGCAGAGGGGGAGGTGGAAGACCGTTTGGACAGCATGGGATTGTGCCGGAGGCCTGGGGACCTGAGACTTTGTTAAAGTTAAAAAAGAAAAGAAAAGAAAAGAAAAGTCAGTCGGTGATATGCTGATGTGCAAACTGCTGTATTGTGCGTCCGGAACCAATAATTGCAGTATTTATAAATGCATATATATACCATCAGGTTAGCTGATACCCCAGGTCACCAGTTTGTGGGTCACTGGGGTTAACAAACGTGTAACTATAGGATAACTACGTGATGACAAAATTATCTCTATGCTGCTGTACGTAGACAAGGGAGAAGACAAGTGCAGGAGAGACTGATAGTAAAAGAGGGTGAAGGGGAGAGGAGGGACAGAGCAGGAGAACAGTGTGGAAAAGTAGAAATAAGGATGTAAACAAAGTCAAGGGAAGAGGCAGGAACTTAAGAGAGTGACAGTGACATGAAAAAGTGAAGTGCTCATAAGAAAAAAAAAGAGCACAATGACTTAAAAAGTACATTAACAAAGCTGACGTTAGTAGTTTGAGAAACAAACTATTATTATTCTTTCTCTTCTTGCAGTTCTTCTCATGGTCTCCTCTGTTCTCATTCCTCCCAGGCTCCTGAGGCAGAGGTGGATGAATCCAGGGATCACAGCGATGTCACCCATTTTGAATTATTAGCTTTCCTTGTGTAATTAAAGCTGATGAAAACATGTAGTTGTACCTGCTTTTTATTTCATGATGATAGTATGTCGTGAGTTTTCAAGTTTCATTTCAGAAATCTGGTCCCCTTGCTTTAAGAGCCAAACGTAACACTCCAACAAAAGCCACACTAAAGAAGGACTTTTCAAAGAAAAGCATCACCAACTAGAGGAAATGCATCACTTACCATTCTGATCAGAGACGTCCTTGTTTGCTCTTCCTGATTTCACTTTGCTTTTCGCTCTCGCAACTCGCTCTCATGCTCCTGCCAGAGGCGCCAGTCTAGCAGGAGCACACCTGCCTACTGCACTGGTTGTGTCCACATCTGTCTCAGCTAACTTCACGGAGTTTGGAAAATTTCTACACTCTGGCAGCATCATTACACTTACCCCATTACGTATTTGACACACCTTAATTTTAGTGCATCCCATGAAAATACTCGTGAAATGAAAAGAGTTATATAGGCCACAGGCGTACAATCTCTCCATCACGGCTCAGTAACACTGTACAGCCACACGAGGGCGCTGCTGTCCCAACACATTAATCGATTTTGTGGGCGTTTTATGTGCCAGTACTGGTTTACGATTTTCCTTTACCTTATAACAGACCTCTTATTGTGAGGACAAAATGAGGCATCTTTGTAAATTCATCACATCTTGTCACCAACAGAATTTGATACGTTTGCAGTTTGTATATGGATCATATTAGTCTGTAGTATGAAACCATTTTTAATTCTTAAAGACTCGACTCGATTAATTCATCAACACAATAATATGATTACTGTCAGCTGTAAGCAAAATGAGTCGAATGTTTTGGCCAATCCTCTCTATCATCATTGGAGGACACATCAGAGGTGAATCCAAGGCACTGCAATCCAAGTTTCTATTTACCAAACATACAGTATGTGAGACAGTGAATGTTGTGTTGAATTCTTGACAAAATTGTCGTCATTCTCATGAGCTGGCGCCTCTGCAGGGACAGGTGTCTCTCTCTCTGTTGGTCTCAATGTCTGAGGGCCTGCAAAGTCTAGAATAAACAATCTTGGAGAACAAATGTCTGAGTCATACGGTCCAAGCAAAGATAAGGGAAAATATGTTGAAGGATAGATATATAATTGATGCTTGTCCTTACTAGGATTGTTGCACGTGCTCACTTAATCATCAGTGTCCCTTAAGATGAAGATAAGACGCATTTCTAGCAAGCAGGCGGACAATGAGAAGCGAATGAAGTGCAGTCACTTACATTTTTCTCATATCAGCCAGTTGGTGGCATTATGTCAATCATTGTTTGGATATCTACTCAGATATCACATTCACGCTGGATTCGTTTATGGTCTATGATCTTGGTTATATTGGACAAAGTTTGTCAAGTATGGTTCCCACGCTGGGTCCTGGCAGAACATGTGGTCCTGCCTTTGCTAACGTCTTCTATCTGCGTCCCTCCCTCCAGTCGTCAGACGGTGAACCCACAGAGAGCGACGCCCTGCAGCCTGGACACAACATGGTGTGTGCTGGCTACGCCTTGTACGGCAGCGCCACCCTGGTGGCCCTCAGCACAGGTGACGGCCTCAACTTCTTCATGCTGGACCCCGTGAGTGCCTCTGTTGGACCTCGTCGCTGATGCTGTAGATCGGGGACGGTCCCCGTGGCTGATAGCGCCAAGGTTACGCAAGCAAAGACGCTGTTGTTGTCTTTCTTGTCATTCTGCAACAATGATAGTCCTCATGGCTGTGAAGACGAGGGTGAACCTCTATTGTCTTGCCAATCACTCCTGAACCGATTCCTTCTTTATAAGGTGCTCAGTGTACACAACAGCGGAAATTGGCAATTGTGTGTGGCTTATTCTCGTCAACTGTCAGTTGACCATCTGTTGTTCTACGACCGCAGGTGGTGGACTTGGAAAAATTTTAATATCGTATCTCCACTTCTCAGGCTATTGGCGAGTTCATCCTAACTGAGAGAAATGTGAAGATCAAACCAAAGGGAAAGATCTACAGCCTGAACGAGGGTTACGCCAAGTACTTCCACCCCTCCATCAATGAGTACCTGAAGCACAAGAAGAACCCTGAGGTGGCGTGACAAACACACACACACAGATTGATAGAGAGTAAGAGAGGGAAGTATTTATACATTTATATTGTCCACCTCCTGGTATTACAAAGTCGAATCCGTCCAAACAAATCCTTTGCTGACACGTCCACATTGGATACCGACCTTTCCAACTCATGTGAGTGCTGACCAAGTCAATGTTTCAGAAGACTGATGTTACAGAACGCCGTGTTTTGTTGCATGTTTCATCAATTTTCAATTTCATTCTTCCACTGTAGAGTGAGAAATACTTCCAATGTTTGGAAAAAACCTGAGGAGAAAGTGGTACAATGCTCGTTACTCATTAAATAATGAAAATCGACTAAACACAAACCATAATCACTGCTTAGTACACAACTAAATTTACAGCGTCATCATGTCAGATCCATCTTAGCAAGCTGTGCGTGATCCTGATATCAATCATCTGGCCTCATCAATTCCTTCTCGCTACTTTGTGTCCTGATTTTTTTTTTTATCTTGTGTTTTGTGTACTTGTGTCCCAACCGGCCTCTGTCACCAAGCATGTGACTGACATAACGGGATGTAGTCGCGCTGCATCGACTCTTTTCTCAGGAAACACCTCATCAGGATGTTTGTATCGCCCAACCTGCACACTCAGCGCTTCTCACACAGACGCACAAACGTGACGCGCGGGGTGCTTAGTCATGAGCGTCTCTCAAGCCGACGTTGGTTACCGAGCTCTGAGGAGCAGAGTTTGTGAGGCGGTTGAAAGGGTCAAATGCAGAAAATCACTGTTTCTTAAATCACTGTCTCCAAAACTGCAAGTCTGTGATGTGGCAGTGTAAGGAATGTAGAATAGAATAGAATAGAATAGAATAGAATAGAATAGAATAGAATAGAATAGAATAGAATAGCCATGTGGCCAACAAAGCTTTACTACACACATTTAGGTTTATTGCCAGTACATCAAATTGTACTCACATGTACAGTATATATTACATTACATTTACACATTAACAGTCCCACAAAACAAAGAGAATCAAAAGCATGCAAATGGTTTACGCTGAGCATTAATATGCCATAAATACAAAGATGCCTCTGATCACAGATTCAAAATGTTGTGTTCAATTGTGCTAACATGACATAAAAATCTCTCAATTGCAAAAAATTATCAAACTTTTTTTTGACATATTTTGATCATTATTCATGATCCCAAACTCATGAATAACTGAGGTGAAATACTGAAATATCATGTATTAAGAGATGTTTTTCAGTACTGTTGAGCAGTCAGTTCAATCACAGTTACTGCTGTGCTCATCTCACACTAATAATAATAATAATGATAATAATAATAATAATAATAATAATAATAATAATAATGATAATAATAATGATAATAATAATAATAATAATAATAATAATAATAATAATAATAATAATAATAATAATAATAACAATGTACAATATT
>OMPJ01037779.1:0-18256 GCA_900312935.1 Carapus acus | reverse complement strand
TGCAATTAAACCTCCGGCCGCTAAATGTAAACGAGTAATAATAAAAAATAAACGAGTGGATACTGCGCAACAAACTATTCAGGAAGCAGGAATCTTTTATTGTCATTGTAGCAATTGAGTTGAGTAATGAAACTAAGGTACTAAGGTGCTGCATTCCGGTGTAAGTAGTTAGGAAAGAAAAGAGTTCAGGATGTGAACTCATTTTGAAGCAGAAAAAAAATTATTTACAGCAGAAAAAAAGTATTGTTATGTGAGATTATACAGGGACTGCATAAAATCCAGTATGTGAGACTGTTGACCATATTTATTTTTGTTGAGTCCTGCAAGCTTTTATTTATTTAGGCAGATGGGTAAATTCTTTTATTGAGATTACACTGAAAAAGTGATGTTGCAGAGCTTACTACTTTATTTTTGTCAATAACAGTTTACATTTTTTGTTAATATATTAACAAATATTTTCTTAAAATATCTACAGCTTTAATGTAACATTGTTTACATATTTTTTCTTCAATCCTGCAAATGCTTGTATTTCTTCAGCAAGCTGATGTTAAGCATGTAACAGCATTGTGTGTGCTATGTGCTACAGTTCTACAATTAAATTATTTCAAAAGACACTCAATATATCGTTGTTCCTACCGTATCGCAATATATTGCAATATATCGTATCGTTGCCCCTGTATCGTGATACGTATCGAATCGTCACATTCTTGCCAATACACACCCCTTGTTGCATGGTAGTTTGTCGTTAAGAAACAGCCGATAAAAATCCTCAAAGAAGAAAGTTGTTTGACATTGCTACTTCCTGTCATCTTTCGATATCTTTCTCTGTGTCCTGCTCTCGTTTTCTCCTCAGCTGGTCATCGGCTCACACCACCTCAGTTCTTCAGGAATAGTGGACTATCATTCCAACATGTTTTTGAGAGTGTTAAGCCCCTTAAAAATGTTTGCAATCATATATGTCTGGTGCATGTCACATTGTGCGACATGGATTTATTCATTCGAGTTTGATTTCCTCAAGGCCAGTAGTGTCCAAACTTTTTCACATTTTTCTAAAAATGCTTAAAGAGAAAACAGCCTTCATCAAAGCAGCATATTAATGGTGTTTCACTGATTTAGTTTGTCCATTTATCACTTATAACTTGTCGTACAATGTGAAATCTACAGTTTGGACATTCAAATCTGTGACAGCAAATAATCTTAGCTCCCATTTAGTGGGCTTGGCTTCCTGGATTTCTTTCAATGGCCACTCTTATGTCATCAACTGGGATATGCTGCTTAACCTTTGCAGTGATTTCCTATTGAGTCATGGAGCAGCATGCGATGGATAAATGGTGAAGTCAGTGCCTACTCACCCACTTACCCACCCACCTAATGACCTCCACCCCCTGTTGGGTATGAAATCAAACCACAAAAAGACAGCAGAAATAATGGATAACAAGCTGCTGTTGGCCCGCTGGCCGTAATTTGGACACCTTTCGTTTAACTATACAACAACTCTGCTGTGGGCGACATACCTAGAGTGCACGCCACATCAGCAGCTGTTTACATTGTGTGCTGGTGTCTCGTTGAGACATGCATCGTAGGACTGATCAAATTTTGAGATGTCCCTCCAAAATATCTGACACTGTCAGACACACTAAAGACACAAATTTATCCCCATCACACTTGAAAGTCGCAGTTTTATCCCTCTCACACAAAAACAAGTCTGTGCAATCTCCTCATGCTGCTTGACAAGTGTTTGGTGCAGACTTTGCCCAACAGGTGGTCGTGAGTAAAAATGGGCCAATAAGAAAAAAAGAGGCGTGTTCTCTGCTTCTTCTCTGGCTCCTATACGCTCCTGTACTTGAAACTAGTGGGAAGCTTCTGCCACTGTTTCTCATCCACACTCTCCTGTCTGTTCACATGCATCGGTACTCAGTTCCCTCCATCAGAGTTTGCTTTGGTTTGCCTGCTTTTGCAAAGTTCTGCTCAACTGGTCTATCCATCTGAGTTACAAACAAACACACACACCTTAAATATGAAAATCATCATAATATTGCTCATCATCTTCTGCAAGTGCAAATTTTGAAACATGACCCTTGAAGACATTTCTTTTTTGGGTGTGAGGACAGCATCTCCAATGTGCTGAAATAGCATTAGATCTTGTAGCTAGCCAAGTGTCAAGTTACAAGCCCGTTGTCTTTCCAAACTATGACTGCACCCAAAACCATACATTACAATGTATGAACTTTGGAGTCACTGTACCGATCACTTATATTTGCTAACTAAATGACACTATGTTGCACAAAGGCACTTTGTCAAGTCTTCTGAGCACCAATGGTGGATGTCATTATTTTGTCAGTTTCAACTCAATACTGAGAAAAAATTTGAATTTCATATAAGAGGAGCCTTCACCGGAGCAACAGCAGGGGGTTTTGAAATGCGAGACTTTTTGCAAGTTAGTATCTGGTTCTCACTTTAATTTACAACCACCTTTTAAAACAGTTACTCGTCTAGGCTCAGGTGTAAATTAGCTGGAAATTTCTAGAATTTCTGAAAACTCTGCCACAATTCAATTCTTCATCATCAACTGTGGTGTAATACCGCAGTGAACATTTTTGTGAATAATTGTGATTTTCTGATAGTTTGCAAACAATTTAAAGTACATTGTGATGATGGCTGACAAGCATCGCAAGTTACCCAAATCCAAAGTGATGTCATCAAAATTCTGGAATTTTCTATGATAGACCACCAACCCTGCCTCTCACCCACTGAATACCGATAGGCCCATCGGCAACCCTGCACAGGATTAAGCAGTGAGAAAAATTGATGGATGTCTTCCCTGTTACAAACCATAAGTAAGACATTATCCTCACAATTAGGTCTATGAGTTAATAAATGTCATTGTTTCTGAACCGCTACAGGTATTTGTAAGACTAGACATGATTAAGAGACTGAGGTTACAAATGTGCTCAGTTAACACACTGATTGATACTGATATTTTATTGGTTCCAGATTTCATCACACATTTTAGATATCAGGTAAGCAATTCTATATAAGCAGATCACTAACCAACAAGTTACTTATATTTCATGGATCGCAAGATGAATAGATCGATAAAGTGCCTACCTACCATTCTGATGATTAATAAGGACCTAAAAGCTAAAAAGATCCGTCTTTGTTACACCCCCTCATAGGAATGCATTATTTGGTAAGCAGTGTATGGGTTGGAAAAAGATACACATTCACCTGAAAAACAAATGCCAGTGCAACTACACTGGGGATCCAGTCAGGAATGTCACAACAGCGAATGGCTGCCATTGCCACTTTCATTTCACTACACTTAGTGGGCATGTGGCTGATAAAACTCTCGAATTTAACTGATAGATGTCAACGCGTGCAATAAAACGTATCGCGCAATAGTATCAGGATTTTTTTAAAGAGAGTCAAAAAATACTCTGCAACTCTGAGGAAATCGAAGGGTGAATCGTAAGCTGAGCAGGCTAAGTGACCAACTTCTTGCGCCTGGGCGGGACTGACAGCGGCAGTCATGCGCTCCCGAATAACCCCACACTGTTCAACTAGAACAATCCACGGGCTGACACACCGACGGCTGTCAAACACCTACAAACTCGCGAAATTTGGGGTAGTTTCAAGAAAGCCATTGACGACGCAGGCGCAACTCCCGATTGTTGATGGCGATGGACCGTTGCATTTCTGAGTGACTGCAAATGAGTCAGAAATCACATCTATAGCCAGCTAATGTGGATGAAGTAGCCACACCAGCTAGCTTACATGCTCGCGCCAAACCAGGCTGCAAGAGCGGGCGGCAGACAGTTCGCAGACATCGGCTTTGCGTGCGGTAGGCTGGATGGCTGACGGCCCCAGGCATACTCGCGGGTCTATAAATATACGCCACCCTCCAAACGTTGACGTCTCGGTCTCCATGTCGGTGCTGAGTGCGCTTGTGGGCCCGCGCCCATAGCATTGCTATTCTACAGCAACTACAGGCGTGCCAAAAGCTAGCTAGCCTTTCGAGAATTAGCCTGCCAAAAAGTCCCGCCTTCTTCAGAAAAAAATGTTGTTCAAACGTCAAACTTTTAGACAACGGCTGTATTTCGCGAATATTCCCATTCACTTTTCAGATAAAATAATTTCATACAGAGAAATATTTGAAACTTACCCCTTACCAGCACCACTCGCCGCTGCCGGATAACAGGACAGTGCAGAGTCGGCTTGGGGCACGCGCTCGAAGTGGGAACCGATGGAGCAGTGCATCATGGGAATTGTCGTCTTTTCCCGCTCTTTGAACAATCCTCAAAAATAAGGCCAGGTCATGGTCAAATGAGTCCAGGTCAGCACAGCCACCCTCTTTTAACTATTCAATCATGTTCGGTCAATTCAATCAACTATTCATATTGCCTATACAGTAATTGTTCAACATTGAACAACTTACAAATGCCAGCATCTTCAAACATGCAGAAAGAATATTTGCAAAATCTATGAGAATATGATGAACAATGGATCTTTCTTGATTCTGTCTTGTCACTGAATTTATATCTCTAGAACCAACAGTGCACAACCCATTTGTTTTTCCAAAGGAGGCTGCTCACCAAACCCTTATTGTTAGAGAACTGAGCAAAGTACGCACTTGGATCACAACCTGTATCTGAGACAAACTTGTTTTATTTTGTCCCCTGAAAAATGGTGCTGATAAGAAATGTTGATCACAATCCTTTCTCAAACACCTCTGCAATCCCAGACAGTCGGACATCTGAGGTTCTACTCTCCAAATTTAATTTCATCCTCCACAAATTTAATCCACAACCAGGAAACGTTAATAAATCTCATTAAACTTTGCAAAACTGAATTTCTTCTCATTTTTGAGGGGCATTATATTGACAGGGGTAGGTTGAATCCAGGATGAAGACACCTGAACATGCAGCCACTTGTGTTAATGCATGATCAAATTTGCAGGAGTAGTGCCAGCAAACCTTTAAATTGTCCAATTCTTCGCAGGAGTTATACATAATCGGTCAAAATTGTCCAGACTCTAATACCATAACATCTCTGTATAACTGTACAATGATGGAATAATTATGTGGTGTTGTATAACTGTATGATGATGGAATAACACCTCTGATACCCAAACAGTGCAATCTTACATACTGACATTTGACGGGAAAGGTTTACAAGATTGGTGGTGAGACCTGCCATGATGTATGGTTTAGAAACCATGGTATGGTTTGGACAGAGGGTCAGGGAGGCAAGATGGAAATGGTTTGGTTATGTGCCGAGGAGAGATAGTGGATATATTGGAGAGAGTATGTTGGAGATGGAGACAGCAGAAAAAGAGGAAGACCTCGTAGAAGACTTGTGGATGGAGATGAGGACGACATGAGATCAGTGGGTGTTTCAGTGGACGATTGGAGGGATAGATGTCTGCGGAGACTGATTATCCACTGTGGTGACCCCTAAGGGGAGCAACAGAAAGACGCAGCGGCAGCTCTCTATATTTACAAAAATCAGATAAGAAGGCTGGGGCTTCTCCATGTTGAGTTTGCATATTCTCCCCATGTATTCCACGGTCCTCTCAGGTACCTTGGCTTTCTCCAACTATCAAAAAACATGCACGGTGGCCGAATGGGATATGGGATAGTGAAATTATCTGCCTAGAGTGCGGTCCTCCCACTGAGGATTTAGCATTCATTATTCTTATCCTATTTGTCTTCTTATTTTGCGGCTGGTTTATGTAGAGAGCGTGGTAACAAAACATGTATGTTAATGAACCTTACCTCGCACTTCTCATAGTGGCATCACAAATAATGTCAAGAATACAACATCACACAAATACGAGCGGGGCTTCAGCCAGTTTAATTCAGTTTACACAGAGCGATTGACATCAAGCGAGAAGATATCCCTCAGCTTTTCATGCCTCACACAGGCCTGAGGATTTTGTTACTTCTTATTCAAATGTGCACACTAGCTAGGATGAAGTCCATCTCACACAACAGTGTCAGCGGCGTGAAAGTTTCCAGTAGGGTTGATGCTGTAGTGGAAGATCACAAAGGCACTTGGGTATTGCTTCAATGCTCCAACGCTGATTCACTGACTCCAAGGGAAAAGGCTTTAGATTCCAGTCCAGAGGAGCTCATGCTGGATCCATGAACATTCATGAACGAGTCTCACCAAGACCTCCTTGTAAATGTCAGCATATACTATTTTGGACAGCTCTGGCTATGCTATTCACAAGGGTGTGTGGTTCAAAACAGATGTTTGAGTTATTGCCTACATGCGGTGGGATTTGAAAGAACTACAGCAGAACTTCAACAACATGCTAGGTTCGATTGTTGAGGTCACTCAATAAATCTCTGTTCACGCTGCACATTTGGTGTGTGTGTGTGCGTGCGTGCGTGCGTGCATACCTGACATCATGTAATTGTGCTTTCTAATGTTTCTTCTCCCCCTGTGTCTCAAGCAGACATGAGAGTTCGCCAGTTGTGCTGTTTTCTCCCTACATTGAGAAAATACAACATATACCACTGCAAATACACAGTATGAAGACTCATAGAAATCAACACATAACTGTTATGGTGCTGAATATAATAGTTCATCGAGCCACCAACTTGCCTCGTCACCTGTACAACTGCCATGTAATGTTGTTCTGTATTCTTTATAAAATGTGACATATATTGACATATAGTGGCACTGCGTAGTTTGTATGGCCCCGACATGCTGGTATGTATGCCTGACAACACTGGGGAATGCTCCTTATGAGATGGCAGATGATGCCAACCTCCCACCAGATCATGACCAGGGCATCACTGAGATCCTAGACAGTCTGAGGTACTGGTGGCATGGGATGAGACAAAAATATGATGTCTCAGAGATGTTCCGTTGGAATATCTGTGACCAAACCATTGGTTTCGACACAGACATTCACACCAGTGGCACACTGGATCTCACTTTGTAGAACAACTCATCCTGGTCCTCCTTGTACATGGGAGCAGCTATACAAATTAAATTGACTTGACTTGACTTCACCAGTTCCATTGAAGGGTTGACGACATCCAACAGCCCTGTCCTGATTTTCTAGAGTAACTGCCTGACTCCTGGAATCTCCCCCATGTTCCTGGGATTGTGCTGGGGGACACGGCAAAACCTCCGGCAATGGCACGTATTGATGTGCCACGCTGTTGGGTTTGGATTGCAAATGCAACCTCTGCACGGGTGCAGATATCGCTTCATGCTTCCCACGTTGACACTGACGCAAGTCAAATGCAAAACTAATAAAAAGCAGTCAAAAAAAGGGAAAACATGTCTGTAGCCTCCAACTGCAACTCAAATCTTGTTTTTAAGGTTGTCTCATTGTTGCACTTTTAGTGCACATGTTGTTCATTTCATCAGCACCAGCTGACACTGATTAACAACCCCCCTCTGCTACTAACTGACAAGATCAGTATGCCAGAGGAGTAACTGAAATGATATGATACTCTGATTAAAAAGTCTTCCTCTAACTTACTTGTGCAGAGTATATGACATGAAAATTTTTCTGAGGCTGGAAAACATTTCCGAATCCAAAGTTTGACAAAGGTGTGTGTCAGGCTGCTGAGTCCCCTGTATGCAATACTCCCTCTGCTGCAGCCTCCCTCAATTCAATGCCTCGATGCCTGCAATGATAACCTAAACCTCTGGTCAATGAGCCCACCTCTTTCAGACAAGTCAGCATCAATCAGCATTCTCAGTAGATTAAACTGCATCTCAGTGCGCCTTGTGTACACATTTTCATCAATCTAAACACATCAGGTATACGAGAGTAGAGTCCAGTTATTTCCCATGCAAATAATGTTCACTCCTTAGAAATCCTTATTTATCTCTATGAAGATGAAAATATACTTGCACTGTCCTGCAACTTTGCACATTAGAAACATCAAATTGGGCAGCATTTATGAGCTGGTTCATGCCAAAAAACACAAAATAAAATACAAAAGCAACATTCTTTATATGAGGTCAATACAATAAATTGTTCCTGCATATAACTGGCAAGCGTTCCAATGGGTATACCTGCTGAGCAGCTGTCTTGGATTGTAAACTCTGTCTTCTATGAGATTCCAGCATGGAGTCATGTTCTTTCCTCAGTTGATCAAACTCAGCCTGCAGTTTCTTTAACTGGACAAAATCAAAAGCATGTAAAATGCGCCAAAGCAATATGGCGACCACAAGATTATGCAGTTCGTGATAGAAGCATTTGGATACTACAGTATATGTGGATATGTGTGTTAGAGGGTAAACATACCTGCTGTAGTGTTTCTTTGCTTTTTAGCTGTGAAGAATCACGGCCATCTTGAGGCATGACATCACAGCGTTTTGACTTAATTAGCTTGAGCTCCTCTTGGGCTCTTTGCAGATCTTCTTGGCATGCTTTCAGCGCAAACTGCAGCTCTGTTTGTTTGTTAGCTTGTATTTGAACAACGAAAGTAAAGGTTAGATAGAGCATAAATGTGTACACTGTAACAATTTCTAAGAATCAGAGTAAACTGTTATTGTCTACCTAGAGGCAATCGGTCTGTGCAAGAAATGAATAAATAAAGGTAAGAAGCAAATTACTAGCTTTGTTAAGACAATGTCTTGACAGTAAGTCTAAGCAACAAGGTAATGGTAATACCTTATGGATGTTATGGCTCAGTTTGTTAAAAAGTACAGTAAGACCATAAGTTGTGGCAAAAAGGCTGCACTGCATTGTGGACATTTAGTTCATGCTTCTGTTGAGGATGGCTGGTGAGAGGGCATTTTTCACCTAGTGTATAAATAAATGTTTTTTTTCACCATGAAATACTGACTCTGTTGACTTTGTGTCGGATGCTGCTCCTTTTCAAAACAGCTTCTCAAGTCGTTGAGCTGGCAGATCAGTAACACACGGGCATCACGCTCCTCTCGGAACTGCAAATACTGACTAGACAGTTCAGATTGCAAGCGATCCACCTGGAGATGAAACCAAGATGGAGGATGAGTGAGGAATGTCCTTGACGAGGCACACGAATATAAAATATAAAACTTAAAAGACAGACAGACAGATAAAAATTGCAAACTTTTAACAAACACTTTGACAATGAATTTCGGTAAAGGTGAAAAACTAAAGCAAACCCTCATAAGTCCCCTACCATTGTCTGCATTGCTTTTTCTCCTTCCCTTGTGGCTTCTATGTCCCTCTGCAGCTGACGCTTCTCTCTTTTAAGTTCCTGAATCTCTTTCTGCTCCTCTGCCAGATGAGCCTGGATCTTCCTCTCACAATCTTCTGTCACCAATCTGACATGGGCTTGCATTGGTTCCAGCTCATGGATTCTGTTTTGCTGATACACTGACGAAATCGACTGTTTATGTTTACTGTTGTAATTTCTGCTAATGATTGTAGTCTTCTCTCAAATAAATGTAGTTAACTATTTCCACATTCCAGTCTGGGTCACAAGGTATTTTACAGTATCTCTAGCACCACTTGTACCATTATTTGTAATGATTTCAAAGTAATTATGAAATGTCTATTCACTTTCATCATTCAGTTTTTTTGACCAATGTTATACTTGATCAGAGATTCTTACAGAGAGTGTTGTCGTATTCCTTTTTGATCGCAGAGAGAAGAGGTTGATATGTTTTGAACTCCTTTATGAAACAGTCGAAGACATTCCGGTACACCTGTGGAATACAACATGAACTAAATACTCATTATGAATGTGACATTAAGGATCTGACATGGAGTGGTGTGACATAAAGATAAACTGTACCACCTGTAGCTTTAGTGCCTGATGGTTAGGCAGATTGTGGTCTATCGTTTGTAGCTCTCTTTCCAAGTAACTCTCCAGTTGCTCCAGTAATTTAGGCCGTCGGCTTGGGCTGGCGTACAAGTAACTTCCACCAGTCCAGTTCTAATGGAACAAGGGTAAAATAACGTTATGGATTGAAAAAATATTTTGGGTGATGTCAACACTGATATGAATATGAGCAACAGCAACAACATGACCATCAGTCGACAGCAATTGTGAGAAGATCCTATTTTACATCTGTTACTTCAGTTCCATATTTACATCACTGGTGAAAACATACCATCTGTCACTCCTGCATATGTAGGATGTTAATGTTTGGCAGATTTAGTTCCAGACAAGTTCTTAAAGGCTGATGTAAAAACGATTTCTTGCGAAAAAGGTGCATGATGGTGGGCGCTTACAATATACTAAGTCGTCTCGCTGCTGTATTTACCATTTTCTCTTTAAATGTCTCCAAAGCGGTATCATCTGCTTTTCGTCGTCTGTCCTCCGCCATTTATATGCTGTAGTTCACTGTCCTTGGATAACAAAGGGGCAACGGTTTAAAATTACAGTATGACATCGACATTTATCACACGATAGCAATATAAACTTGCAAAGTGAAGATGGTGCTCATATGTATTTCCCACTGACTTCACTCAAATCAAATCCTATGCGGGCTCTTAACCTCCGAGTGTGATGGTGGTTTCCACGGTGAAGTAGCCAAACATCCCGTCAGGACCCCGTAGGAGGCCCCGCGGCGCCGGCAGGGAAATTAGCTTTAGCTTGGGCGCGGGAGATGATTTTAATCGACTTTTCTCGACATTTGAATGTGGGACAAAGACCAGTGAAAGACTCCGAGAGCCAGCGAGAAAGTATTGCTTTTAATTGGGATGACATCACAGCTGTGATTTAGTTGTTTTGGATGACATCACTGTGGTGGGTGTTATTAAAGTGACATCGGTGTGGTCAATTAAAGTAGTTTTGGGGCTGTTTCTGGGTTGGACGTCAATTCGCATTGGTTGATATTTTAAATCGTCAGTCTAGTGACATTCCACTATTTATATAAGTGCCACAGTTTGGTCTAGGAGGACACCACCTGCTGAGTTAGGTACCATTATTTATTTATTCATTTGTACTCGTAACGAAGAGGTGTACCACGAAGTAACGTCTTTTCGCTTTAAATCAGACACCCCGATATGACAAATCAGTCTGCACACCACAAACGAGCAAAATTAGAAGTGACGGTCCGAGGACCATTTGGTTAGTCCGCCCCTCTGATCAAATGAGCAGGTATTGCGTTAGTTTAGTGCAAATTAACATACAGGAATACGGAATGACAATACATCTCAAAAATTGGATGGCTCAAATACGTTAACCAAATAATGGGCCACATATTGGATGTGATTGTGTATAGCCTTGAAACTGTTTGACATTCTAGTGTCAGGTACTAAACCTTGTCAACACCTACCACCTACGAGAAAAACCTCGAGCCCCAAGACAGGCCTGCGAACCCACATGATCTTGTACACAGTGTTTGTATTGCACATTGAAGTACAGTTCCCTTGCATTAAACTGAGGAACTACAATTCCCGTATGCCTCTCCTAGTGGAAATCCTAAACCATGGAAGGCGTTGTGGAGATCTGTAGTCCTGTGTGGTCTCACACCCATGTGAAGAGACCCACAATTGGACTACAATACCCATAACCACCGCACCAGCCTACAGTACAACACACTGCTGCTTATCCGGGGATGTCACACCACTGCTATTTTCTCCTTTCAGTCGCTCACTCTCTGCGACCAGCGGACTGACACAGAGGTTTGGATAGAGACCGTCAAAATAATAAGATATACTTCACCAAGCCGAAAATGGCCGATCTTGGAGCGGGAAGTCTGTCGTTAGGGGACCCTGCTTTCAATTACCAAGAACACGAACTGAACGAGCGACTGAAACGGCTCTACCCTGCCGTGAACGAGGAAGAGACCCCCCTGCCCCGATCCTGGAGCCCCAAGGATAAATACAGCTACATTGGGCTGTCACAGAACAACCTGCGGGTCCATTATAAAGGTTAGCGAGCTGCATCAGCCCTAACACCCTCTCTACACGTTCACAAGAGCAAACAGCCTCTGCTTGTAATCTGTCAGTGTTGTCGCGGTGGGGGTCTCTCTCAGATACACACACACACATTGCACAAGTCCACGCATTGCGACTATGCACGCTGCCTTTATGTATGTTTAGATGTGTACACGTTGCAGAAAATCCTGTCCAGAGTCGCGCATGTAACCTTGCTGAGCTTCTCAAATGAGCAAAGGAATTTCCAAATGGGTACTGCTGAACTCGCTCAACCTGACAGTTAGTCACTGAAATTCACCTTCAACAACAGGCCTTCGGCTGTTAGTTTATCTGACGTTCATTGCTTTTTTCACTAGCCGGATCATTGACATTCTTCAGTTGTGTGGTTCGAATAGTAACGGACGTGGTTAACGTGGAACACACGGGTTTGGTGGGATTTAATAAACAGCAGCTAGCTAAACGGCAAGTCGTCTCCCGAGCCTTACAGTAGCTAGCCTCGTGGCTAACCAGTTAGTCTCCCCCTACGTGTAATAGCTTTGACAGAAAACAGGGTGTACTCTCTCGAGGACATAACTCCTTTTTTCAGCTGCAGTGATGTAACCGTGGATAAGATGATGATAACGAAATACGTATTTTGGGTACACTCGGTATCAGGATAAAATGGCATTGTCTTGTGTTTTCTCGCGTGATTTCAATGGCAGCGTTCTGGAGTCCATTCCAGAATTCGTAAATGATTTTCTAGCCTGGAACCAACCGGTTCATATCCATTCATAACAGTGTGAACTCGGTGCATAACACTAGGCTTCGGCCCCGAGCCCTCGGTGGGCAGGTAGCTCGTTTTCAACAGCTGCTACCACGGAGGAGGCCTCTGCGTATCAGGCCAAATGTATCAGGCCAAATGGACTTAATCTGGTGCAAATCCCACTTTTTCCTCTATAGTATGAAGTCGATCATCAGACAGCAGAGTTGTTTGCTCAGTCAGAGCATTCCAAACATCAGGATGGGATTGAGAGGGATAGCTAACAATCTGATCAAAATGAGGTTCCATGTCCAAGTCTATGTTCAAGAATATGTCATTTTATGTTATTTCATCACTTTCAATACTGTGCACCACTAAAGTATTCGAGGCACCTACCACTTGCATAAATATGCCATCACTAGCAAGAAGACCAATTCTAAAATATTGACATTTAAACAAAATAACTTCTAGAATCAGGTCATCTTAATTGTATTTGTTTAAAACTGCACTAGTAGTCTGAGTGCTCAATGTTGTGACTCACAGCGTAAGGGATGCTTACCAAATAGAACATACTAATAATGATTCATTAATTGTGGGTGCTCCAGTGCACAAGTTGAAATGTGTAATTTTCTTGGTTATTACTTAATACCAGCTATGTGCTTTCTATTGACTTTTGAGTAGATGTGTATACAGTATGTATTGAATAACACTTATGTTGCACTGTGCGATTTTTGCCTCAATCTTTGCGAGAGGCATAGCACAACTGTTAAGCAATGACATTTAAATAGGACTTTTTTGTGGTGTTAATATATGAGTGATCATGTCTGAGAGAGAGAGGCAAAGATGATTTTTCTGTCCTATTCATTCTGCTCCTGCTCTGTTCTCTTTCACCCTGGTGGTTTAGATGCTATTTCAAACAGTGTGCCAATTTTCTCAGTTCAAGGCCGTCATGTATAACACATTCCTACTTTATAACAACACTAATTTACTCTTATTACATAGAGATACACATGTGGGGGGAAAAAAGAACCCGACGACAATAAGAAAACAAATCAATATGGTAGTGTGGTATAGAGAAGTTATATAATTCTACACATATACTTTAAGGCTACTTCGCTTTGATCCATAGAAATGTTTTTATTAATGCTAAGGCGAAGACAATAGCTGGGGATACATTTTTTTGCTCTCTGCAAGGATGTATTCATTTGACATTCTGTACTCACATAGTATACATTTCTGTCCAGTATGAGCATGAACTGGGCCTTTGCCCAGAAAGACCCTGCAAGTGTGAAATAGTCTTATCCATCATCCATCCATCCATTTTCTACGCCCGTTTGATCCTCAGGGGGGTCACAGGGGTCTGATGGAGCCTATCCCACCTGTCATCCCTTAGACCTCTAATCTGAGAGGATGCAAAGGACAAATATGTGTGCACTTAGTGGATAGAGTAAGGATTTAAGTAAATATCCTGCTCCTTTGCAAAGGTGTAGTTCCATGTCTGTGATGGCAGACTATTCCAAGGCACCCGGGTGAATTTTGCAGCAGTTTTTACTGTCATTCTCTTTCAATGATGAGCAAATCTTAACCAAAGCAGGTTTTCTATTCAACCCTCTCCAAATGTGATGTAGGTTACAGCACTGCACTGTGAGGTGCTGGCCCTCTGTGAGAGTAACATTCTATAGACTGATGAAAGTATTACCAACCAGTCTCTGATAGGAATTGCAAAACGTGAAATTAATACATTTCAAATTTTGCCATCAATTCCTTGTTTTTCGAACACTTTCTGAGAAAATATATTTTGCTAGTAAATCTTTAATATCTTGCTGTCGATGACTACCAGTTACCTTGATTTCTTAGTTTGAAATGGTACACTTTCGCACTTGACAGAGCACGTTAGAGTGATTGGCAGTGACTCATCGTCATCGTGTGTATGGCGGCAAATGGGCATGATCGGTCCCAGCATTTGTGTCATAGGAGGTGTCAACAATTCTATAGAAATCCACTTCATTACTTCTTTATTGTCTTGTCATTTTCTGCTTCAGTTGGTCACCTAAAGCAGATCTTCTTCTGCACCTTTTTGCTGCTCCCTCTGAGGGGTCACCATGCAGGATCATCTTCTCCATCTCCATCTGTCTTTTCAATCCTCAACCAAAACACCTGCTACCCTCACGTCCTGCTTTTGTACATCCATAGACCATCTCTGCTGTCTGCCTCTTTTCCTCCCACCCAACAGCTGGGTAGTCTTCATCAGTTAATAGGTGACTTCATTTGACTGGCTTTGATCTGTCGTCGTAGAGGTCAAAACTATGGGGACTTTGAGTGTCCTAAATCAGTGACAGTCAATTGTGTCATTCTAAATGAGGACTTCTGTTGATTCCTGTCATGTTTGTACCTGTGTATTTCGGGCAGTGTGAGGAGGGATGAGGTAGAAATGGCAATGAGCACTATGCTGCTACTGAAACACTTTGCATCACAGTACTCACACACAGTGGATATTGAACTCTTTTGTGCGCGCATATTTATCCAAAATTGCTACAATTGAGCCATTTAGCCATATCTTTGTCCAATAAGGATGGACAAAGATACACAGGACCACACACCTTCACCCTGGATATGCACATAAGTCAGGGTAGCTGCCCAAAGGCTAATGCAGAATAGTACATCAAACTTGGCATGTAAAACAGCCCAGAGAAGTGTGTCAATAGACCTTGCTCTACTGTAGTTATACTGCTAATAATGAATTAGGTTAACCTAGGTTGAATTAGATTTACCTTTATTGTAATCATTATTATCCAGTAGTGCTATTACTAATTAATACTGTGAAATTGGCAAGGGAATACATAGATTGAACATAGGAAAACATGCATAAAGGGTGAATTGCATGGCACATCTGACTGTCTATTCATAATTACCATTATGAGCAGAGCGCTGATAACATTGCAGAGATCACAATTTTTTGTGATTCATAATTCAACTATAAATCGTAATAGAACGTTTCAGGGGTGTTCTCTTGGTAGCCTGCACCCACACAGCACTTTGGTCATGTCAGCATGAATGTACATGTTTTTCTTGTCTTTGCATGTTGTCGATTTAGAGCCCAAGCAGCCATTGCTCATGTGAATGCATCTGTGCAGTCATAAAGAAAAGTGTTGACCTACAGAGGACACGGGCTAAGATTAGACCCATGAATGTTTCAGCAACCATCAGACTTAACAATCACACCAACAATCACAGTCTGTTTGTCACAGTTTACCTGAATGCTGCATTATATTCCTGCAGAAGTCTCAATTGGTATTTCTAATTCAGCCAAAGACACCAGAGATGCTCAGAATATTACACAACAATATGACATTGAGCAAATTCTCTAACAGAAGGCACTGAGCTCGGTAAATATATGAAGCAGGTCGAGTGTGGTGTTGTGCTGTCACTCCCATTTGCTTGGATCGTTGGCACACACTGACAAGTCTGCATCACCGTCCAGTCATCAAGTGCAGTGTTTTAGAAAATGAAATATTTTTTTTGGACTTGCTGACAAAGAGCAGCAGACGCTGTGGTAATTGAGCTGGACATTTTAGAAGCTCTAACGCCTCTGAGCCCTGGAACTGATTCATGTTGTCAAGCAGGGAGGGCGTCTTGTAGGTGAAGATAAACTAGTTCATCAGACTCAGTTTGTATCTGCTGTCTGTGTCATGCACCCTATTGCAAGGTAGAGCCTCCCAACTCCTGTTGGCTCAGGTCAGGCATGCACACACATAGCAGCAGAGCAGTCAGCTGCTCAGTTTAAGGTTACAGGCACCCGCCATATCAGCCACACACACAACACACACACATACATGACAAGACATGGCCACTCTAAATGGCTCTGTGCTGTCAATGTGTAACATTAAGACACGCGAGGAAGCTAAATTTCAGTTACACAATGCACCTCCAGTCTGTGAAGGCCTCTCACTTATCTCTCTCCATTGTCATCCCCATGAAAGATGGAGTTTCTTTGGAATACAGCTCAGTATAGAATGACTGATGGTGCTGATGGACAGTACATAAATATGATTTGCCCCGGCCCCAGAGACCATACATGTGATTCACGACCACACTTTTTTACATCTGTATGCACAGGAAGATGATATCAGGAAACAGGAATCGGGAATCTTTTATCGTCATTGCAGCAATTGAATTGTGCAATGAATTGTAAATATGATGTTGCATTATAATTGCATTGTTAAAAGGTCACTGGCAATAAGTGAAATGAGCATTTAGCGATCATTTTAGCCCGTCTAATCTGTTGTGATAATTTGATCGTAACATTTCTACTCACTCATGGCAGATCATAGTCAAGATAGATCTTGATAAATCTGTGTCTTTGTCTATGGTTATCATAATCTTGATGGTGATGGTAGTGACCCCCAACCCCATCACTGTTTTAGCAGGCAATGGTGCTTTCTCTTGAAACTAAGCTGCAGAATAACGAGTGTTATTTTTGTACCTGTGAAGCAAGGAAAAAGATATTGCAATGTCAGACTAAATACACCACACTCCAAATAATGAAGACATTTTGTGAGAGGCTGATACTTAAACAACTAAAACAAAACCCATATAACAAAGTAATGGAATTATGATAGAGGACATGTTGGGTAACAACAGTTTTCTCAGATAAATGCAGCAGTCCCAAGGTTTGATCATGGATTAGCTATCAAATGCTACACATGTATTTGAAATATACAGTGAACCTCTCAAGGTCAGAGACCTGAAATGCTGCTCTTCGTGCTGCTCAATTAAACAAGTTTTCCCTTTTTCCTTTAGGTCACGGTAAAAATCACAAAGATGCAGCATCTGTGCGTGCCACTCACCCAATCCCTGCTGCCTGTGGGATATATTATTTTGAAGTCAAGATTGTCAGCAAAGGACGAGATGGGTAAGCATATTCAATATAGATTAGTAAGTTTCAATGCAAGTAATTCATCTCATGTCCAGGATTTTCAGATCTCTCCTCTGACAAGACACCAAAGTCCAGAAGTAAAAGTAACATTATGACACAAAAGTCAAATCATGAAAGTGACCTCAAAATGTCTCATTGCACCAAGTTGAAGTGTGAACCCGTGACCATCAATAAATACATGGTCAGCACTCAGAAGTGCTGTGACTGCCAGATAACATCTTTTTTTAAGACTGTCAGGGAAAGGTTTTGTCATGTTAACACAAACTATGATGCTGCCTTTACCTCACTTTAGACAAGTAGGACTGGGTATGTCATAACTGCCCTTAAGTAAGTCAGAGCAAGACTTCATAAAGATACATCAGCATACCTCATTTCTACCTGGGTTGATATTGTTGCTGTTGACCAGTAATGGTCACAAAGATTTTGGCACAAAGAATACTACCTAAAGATGAATACTAAGAATTCTACCTTTTTAAGATCATTTGCTTACCCACACTTTGGCTGGAACATCCATCCACTCTTGGTGCATGTGGGAGAGTGTGAATCCCCAGTTGCTGTTGGTAGGAGAGACTTGATTTGTGTGGTCAGCAACAAATCGGATTCATGCTTCAGTAAAGCAGAAAAATACACATTTGGTGCGTGCTTCATAGCAACTCTGATTAATAGCTTTAGTAGGAAAATGCAATGTTAAAAGATCCCTATATTCAGCTTCAACAATATTTCCCCATTG
>OMPJ01037775.1:0-14317 GCA_900312935.1 Carapus acus | reverse complement strand
ACACACACTCTCGTCTCTCTCTCTCTCCCTCTCTGTCTCATTAGCTCTGGTCTTATCTGAAGCACCGTCTCACCAGCTGACTTCACATTTACTGCTCCTCCTCTCCTCTCCTCTCCTCTCCTCTCCTCTCCTCTCCTCTCCCTCCCTCTTCCTTCTCTCTTCCTCTCTCCTTTCCTTTCCTTTCCTTTCCTTTCCTCTCCTCTCCTTTCCTCTCTCCTCTCCCCTTCTCTTCTCTTCTCTTCTCTTCTCGTCCTTCTCTCCTCTCCTCTTTTCTCCTCTCCTCTCCTCTTCCCTCCTCTCCTCTCCCCTCCTTCCCTCTGTCTGTCCTCAGGCATTAAAGTTTGAATGTCACCTTAAGAACGCCCTGGTGATGTTCCTCCTGTCCCGAGCCCAGGGCAACATCAACATCGCCCACGCCCTCTATTGGTGAGCAGCGGTGGACACGTCTTCTATCACTCATACGTGGAGTTCTTGCCACTGTAAAATGTTCGATGTGACGAGAGACAGTTCCACTCAGGACATGGACAATGTTTGTTTTCATGTATCATTTGCAGGCTTTTGAAGGATGCAGTGCAAGACCCGGCCTGGGGGTGGCGCTACGAGCGGGTGCTGGGCGCCCTGCTGTGTCTGTGTGGGAGTCGGCTGAGGGCAGAACTGGAGAAACAGACGCACCTGGTCACACTGCTGGGAGCTGTGGCAGAGAGGGTCCGACAGGCCGGGGGATCTGCACGACAGGTGTGTGAGTGTGTGTGTGAAAGAGAGGGAAAGAGAGAAGAGCGGTGCGTTGTCGGGGAGTCAACGTGTGTGTCTATGTGTTGTGTGTGTGTGTATGCAGGTGGCTTTGCAGGAGGGCCTTGAAAACATTCAGAACTTCTTCCAGAGGAACAGCTGCAGACTCCCTCTCAGCCCCAGTCTGGTTGCTAAGGAGTTAAATGTCAAGGTAACACACACACACGCGCGCAAACACACACACACACACACAGAAATGTTGTGAGACACCATTGTTTATAAGCCCGTTCTTTTTCAGGACACAAAACCACAGTTGTATTGTGTGGAGCGTTGTTGTGTCAATAATAAGAGTGTGTGAGCGATTTGAATTAGCAAAATCTCAACGTCAACAAACCCCGACACGCAAACAACACAGAAACTTTTGATGAACAGCAAAAAACACCAGCGGCTCCTTCATAATATGAAACATATGCATCTCAGCTGAGGCATTGCATGCAAATGCCCGAGCTGAGCGTGGGGGACGTGTGCCTAAAGGACGCCCCCTTCAGTCAGATATTGGTATTGCACCCCCAGTATTTGGTGTGAAGATAAACTGACTGTGTGTGTGTGTGTGTGTGTGTGTGTGTGTGTGTGTGTGTGTGTAGGCCTGTTCCTTCTTCAACTCCAATGCGGTGCCCCTGAAACTGGCCCTTGTCAATGCTGATCCACTGGGAGAGGAGATTAATGTGATGTTCAAGGTACGAACACACACACATTTAGACACACACACACACACACATAGTTTGACCAGTGGCTGGTCTGTATCTAACGCACACACACACTCACTCAGTCGCACACATAGTCCATCAGTGCCCATCAGGTACATTGGACCTGTTGTTTACATGTCTCAACCAGTCCTGGCGCCACCTGGTGGCAGCAATGAAATCCTGCAGATGCGATGCAAGGTTTAGTGTTTCGTTGTGTAACGTGTTTGGACGGCAGGTGGGTGAGGACCTGCGACAGGACATGCTAGCTCTTCAGATGATCCGCGTCATGGACCGCATCTGGCTGCAGGAGGGTCTGGACCTTCGCATTGTCAACTTCAAGTGCATCTCCACGGGCAAGGACAAAGGTGAGGGAGGCCTCAGATTGTGCACGCACAAATACAAACGTCCATGTGCTGTCACAGAGCTGACCTGTGTGTGCGTGTGGCCCAGGTATGGTTGAACTGGTGCCATCCTCAGACACTCTGAGAAAAATCCAAGTGGAATACGGCGTCACCGGATCCTTCAAGGACAAACCGCTGGCCGAGTGGCTTCGCAAGTACAACCCGGCTGAGGACGAGTACGACAAGGTTCGCATACGGGCGCACACACACCTCCGAGCCACTGTCCCATCATCTCACTGAATACGTTTGTCATGTTTATGCCCGTTCTTCTCTGCCCGTCAGGCCTCAGAGAACTTCATCTACTCCTGTGCTGGCTGCTGCGTGGCCACGTACGTTCTTGGCATCTGCGACCGCCACAACGACAACATCATGCTACGCTCCACGGGTCACATGTTCCACATCGACTTCGGCAAGTTCCTGGGCCACGCTCAGATGTTTGGCAGCTTCAAAAGGTACCTGCAGGAGTCCCGGCTCCCCCGATGTGCCCTCCCATCTCCTTCTCTCAGTGCCTGCTGATCTCCTTCCCTCCCTGCTCTCCCAGGGACCGCGCTCCCTTTGTCCTGACCTCTGACATGGCGTACGTCATCAACGGGGGCGAGCGCCCCACCAGCCGCTTCCAGCTATTTGTGGACTTGTGTTGCCAGGCGTACAATTTGATTCGCAAGCACTCTGGACTCTTCCTCAACCTGCTTTCGCTGGTGAGACACACACACACACATAAAGTAGTTATTTATGCACATCCATTAGTGGACTCCACACACCTGAGTGAATCGGCGCTCAGCCCGACTGTCTCCAGCATCCTGCTCCCCCGTGTCGTTCCTCATTCTTCGACTCGGCTGCGTCGGCCTCATTGTTTGTGCACCTGCGAGAGTCTGAAAGTCAGAGTGTGTAGACCAAGAGCTCCCCCTGCCTCGCTAATAACTCCACAAGCTTCACTGTTGCCCTGGAAATGTCTGCGTGGGCTGCAGAGCGTCGCCTCCTGCTCCTGTTTCTCAGAAGGAATCCTGCACTTTGCTACAGCTCAGCGGGCCTCTGTGGCAATCAAATACTAAATAAGTGAGAATCGCTTCAGCCAGAGAAAAGTGGCTCACTAATGGTGCAGTGAGCACAGAGTAGGAGACATTCAGGACAAGGAGTGCTTCTTTTACACCTTGTTTTCACACTGCAGATGGACTTTAATCCATGTGTGTGTGTGTGTGTGTGCGCGCGTGTTTGTGTGTGCGTTCCTCCAGATGACGTCGTCCGGCCTCCCCGAGCTGAGCGGCACTCAGGACCTGAAGTACGTCTTCGACGCCCTGCAGCCCCACAACACTGACGCAGAGGCCACCATCTTCTTCACCCGGTACAGTCTCGATCCTCCTCACAGTCCACCACCATCCGTCTTGACGGTCTCAGCAGGTGTGTTACGGTCCTGCTCCTCTTCCTCCTCCTCCTCCTCCTTCCCAGGCTCATCGAGTCCAGCCTCGGCAGCGTGGCCACCAAGTTCAACTTCTTCATCCACAACCTGGCCCAGCTGCGATTCTCGGGCCTGCCCGCCAACGACGAGCCCATCCTCTCCTTCTCGCCCAGGACCTACACCCTCAAACAAGATGGCCGCATCGTCCACGCCTCCATCTTCTCCTTCCAGAAGAGATACAACCCCGATAAGCACTACGTGCGTCCCCGCGCATGCTCGTCTTTGGCTGCCGTGGTCTGAGCGAACGTTAGCTTGACGGCGCGTCTCTCTGGCTCCGCCCCCCGCAGACCTACGTGGTGAGGATCCTGAGGGACGGACAGAGTGAGCCGCAGTTTCTCTTCCGCACCTTCGATGAGTTTCTGGAGCTCCACAACAAGCTGACCATCCTCTTCCCCTTGTGGAAGCTGCCAAGGTGCAGTAGATGATCCCAGCCTCTGTCCTGCCATCATCAAAATGTTCCTGGGGAGCGCCTGTGCGGTCAGAATAATGATTCCAAACACACCTTTGCCCTACGTCTCTCCAGTTTCCCAAACAAAATGGTGCTGGGTCGCACCCACATCAAGGAAGTGGCCGTGAAGAGGAAGCTGGAGCTCAACAACTACGTTCACAACCTGATGAGGAGCTCCACAGAGGTCACCCAGGTACACATGCTCCATGAAGTTTGTGTGTGTGTGTAACATGGAGGACAGCATTAGGTCTCAGTGGGACAACAACACATCTGGCATGTCTTCACAGTGCGACCTGGTCTACACCTTCTTCCATCCCATCGCACGAGATGACAAGACAGAAGGAGAAGCTGTCCCCAAAGCACCTGGTCAGCACACGGCCGCACACACATGCATGTAGACTGTGTGTTTGTGTTTCAACTGTGTGTGTTTCTCCAGAGCCTCCGCTGAGTCCCACCTCAGGCCGAGTGGAAGGGGAGGTGAAGCTCTCCATCTCCTACAGAAACAGCACGCTCTTCATCATGGTCATGCACATCCGAGACCTGGTGAGTCCAAGCTGGAGCTGAGATGAAACTGTCCCGCGTCGTCCAATCTGCGTGTTGACAGAAGCAAACATGTTCCTCCCCAAAACAGGTTTCTGAGGAGGGCACGGATCCAAACCCGTACGTGAAGACCTACCTGCTGCCCGATCCTCACAAGACATCCAAACGCAAGACAAAGATATCCAGAAAAACCAGGAACCCCACCTTCAATGAGATGGTGGGAAACGCCGACACTTGTCTCATGTAGATAACTGAAAGTTGAGAGGACTTGAGCGTGCTCCCCTTCTCTCTGTTTTTTCCCAGCTGGTGTACAGCGGCTACAGCAAGGAGACCCTGGGCCTGCGGGAGCTGCAACTGAGCGTGCTCAGTGCAGAGTCACTACGCGAGAACTACTTCCTGGGCGGCATCACGCTCAGGCTCAAAGACTTTGACCTCAGCAAGGAGACGGTGAAGTGGTACAAGCTCACAGCCGTCCCTTACTTCTAGCCGGCTCACGCGGGAGGAGGAGGCGGCACAGTCGACCTTACTTGAAGACAACTGTTCACCTGCGCTCCCGGGCGGCGGGCGCGACTTGGGTCCGGGGTCCAGACGGGGAGATCCTCCCACTCCCCAATTTCCGCCACCCGCACGGCTGACGCATCTTAAATTAAGAGGCGTGCTCACATTTCCATATTGACCACTCGGACGGCCTTTGACGGGCAGATAGACTGATAGCGCCGACCGGCGGTGGCCAGGAGCAGCTTCTCTCCACACGTTTGCTCTGTCGCTTGACGCTTTGCTGAAGCTCAAACTCGAGGGTTTGGCTGACCCCCGTCTGGAGAAGCATCCTTCTTCCCCCCACAGGGAGGCCGAACACGCCCCGAAATGGCAGCCTAGCGAGCGAGCAGAGGCTCATCATGCCTTCTGAGGGGAGCCCTCACTCCACCCTTCTCCTCTCCTCTCCTCCCTCACTAATCTGGGATTGTTTTTGTGAGAAACAATCTCCGCGCCCTGTGCCTCTCTCCCCTAAACTGTAACAGAGCTGTAATGTTTTGTACATTTTGATATTAGAGGACCAAAACGGCTTACTTTCAGAAGAGAGCATATAGATTAACACATTTATTTTTAAGGAATAGAAGGGAGTTGATTTTTTTAATGTCTTTTTTTCCTACCCTTGTGAACAGTAGGCATCAGGGCCCTCTGCTTTGGTGGAGTCACTCATGTGTGACGTAGCCAGTCGATCCTGATCCCTGGAGATCCCTGCTGACCCCATTTTTCCCCACAGGTGCCAAAAGTAGGAAAGATGAGCAGTAAATCTGCCCAGTGAGGAGCTCTGGCGTCAGCATAGTGTGGCCTTACTGACTTAGTGATTTTTATCAACAATGTGGCCTCTTCGCTCTGAGAAAACAGACTTCCCTAAGGCTGTCAGCTGCTCCTCCATTGCGCCACCTAGTGGTGCATATAACGTTTTCGATACCGGACGGTCGGCGCTCTCTTTCATGGCATTACCTGACTCCTCTAGCTCAGCACACACCTTTTGACCGGGGACTTTCATCCACACGCTCGTTGGTGCTCTGGATGCAGACGATCGATTGCCTGCCAACACTGATCTTTTGGAGATGCAGCTCATGTTCTGCAGCCACAGTGCCTTCCAGGGCTGCCTGTGTCCCGGTAGCGTTAAGCTCTGAGATGCTCTCAAAGAAGATAACTCCAGCCGGGCGACCCCACCTCAGTGTTGGAAAGGCAACTTTGACTCGAGCCAGGGGCCAACTTCACGTTAAGGGAACAAAATTCAGGGATGGGACACTTTCCTCTCTTCTCTGTGACTAGCAATCTGAATAAAGAAACTGAGGAGAATTCCTCTGGATTTTTCTTAAAGAAAATATTGACAAGACAGTTATGATCTCAGAGCAGTGCAGCATAGATACAACTTGATCCACTTCTTGCAATGACTGTACAAAGAGGCTAGCAAAGTTTGTATTAACATGGCCAGTTATTTATTCCTAATTGGTGACCTTTAACCCGGATGGATCATTGTGTACTGTAATCCCTCTTTCCTAAAGCAAATTAAATGTTTTTTGGAAGAAATCTGTGTCAGATTGATATGTAGAATGTGCAGAAAACAAAGCATGGACCACCCCACACATGGATTCTAGTTTGTTTAGGAGTGATAATTAACTACACTCCCTCCACACACGCTTGCAAAGCGCATTAGGAATGTGACAAACATGTATCAATGTGATATTTGGATGTTTCTGACCAGTGGTCAAATCCTGTGTTGACATAATAACCCATCTGTTATTGCAGCTATAAAGTGAATGCTGCCACCTCCTGGAAATATTTTTACAACAGCATAGCAATTAATCCTATATAAAAATTCGATCCGGAATTCCAAATTAACCGCTTCCAAATATATACTTGAAGTGCTGAGAGAATCAAAATCAGCGTGGAGCATTTTGTGCGCACTTAAGAGCTACTTTCGATGGAAAGATGAAAATATAGCCTCAACACACTCAAACTTTACTGAGACTGGCTTCAGTAAATTATTATTTTTGAGGTGACAATCTATGGTCACTGCTATTGTATAGTTCAGATTTCTTGTTATTTTACAGTCTAAAACAAAAACCTACGGCAGTCGAGACGGCCGCCTACGTCATTTCCGACGCAGGCGCAGAAGCCCCTTTACCATCGCGTGTCCGGCCTCTCTTCCCCCACCGCCATCATGGGTCGCATGCACGCTCCCGGGTAATGAGGATTTTTTTCAATAAAGTCCGCATTTTACGCTCATAGGTTATTTTTGATCACTGGATGCCTCTCAGTAGTGTGTTACGAACGACTGTCAGTGAGCTCGATCGCATGAATTCCACTATTAGTCTTAGTAATTGTATAGAAATGTCGCCCGACACCCTCGGCTCTTAGCATTAGCCACATTAGCAGTAGTGTGCACGGTAAACGCTGCCGCGTACTCATTCTTGTCTGACTCTGACGCTATTTTGGCACCTATACTATTACATACAGGTAAAATGCGTTAGGGTGATACCAAACGCGGGACATAGTACTCAATGTTATATTGTAAAAACAGCAGCATGAATATACCATACACACTAACGTACTCTCACTACGCGATATTCCATTAGTAAGTTAGCCTTGCCAGTATTCAACATCTGTTATTGTCTCATTGAATGTGTTTTCCTTCTTCTGCAGAAAGGGCTTGTCCCAGTCTGCTCTGCCATACAGGCGCAGTGTTCCCACAGTGAGTATCCCAGTGTTTCTGACCGCATCTGGCCATGTGTGATCTGAGCAAACGTTCAATTCTGTCTTGTCTCTTCTCTGCAGTGGCTGAAGCTCACATCTGACGATGTCAAAGAGCAGATCTTCAAGCTGGCCAAAAAGGGTTTGACCCCATCCCAGATCGGTATGTGTAGTAGACCTGAGAAGAATTGTGCTTAATCCCCTAAAAGGGAGATCTTGAGTCAGATACTGCTTCCAAATCACAATATACAAGTTATACCGAACTTTGAATACATGTTTACTAGAGAGGTCCGATATTATCGGCCCACCGAAATTATCGGCCCGATATTGGCATCAAAATGTAGTATCGGTAACCGATTTTTTGGCTTTAAAACCAATAGAAATAAAGTAATGCTTGCTTTGCACCAAAATAGTGCCCATGCGCTCCTGAAGCGTTTAACGGCGCACATATCGGTATCGGCCGATATCTGTTTCGGCAAATTGAGAGTTGGACAATATCGGCATATCGGATAACGGCAAAAAAGCCAATATCGGACATCCCTAATGTTAACACCTAAAATGAGTGTTTTGAGTCCATCCATTGAAAACTGCAACAATGAGTGAGCTGCAATGTCCACCAATCTGTCTTGTATATTCAGCCAAGATCCAGTTTAAAACCCACATTTGCATCTAGAATCAAACCAGCATGCAAAAGCTGATTTGAATAGAGATGTTTTGAAAGTTAGGGTACTTCAGTAACTACTTAAAACAGAGACATCAATTACTTCCTAACATGCAGAGTGAGATGTCTCAAATCGTTGTTTGAATTTTGACATTTTCATCATGTGTGATCCTTTTATTTGAAGCCAGTAGGACTAGGACCTAGTTGTTCCACCTCATGTACCACCTCATCAAGAAGGCTGTGACTGTCAGGAAGCATCTGAAGAACGACTAGGACCTAGTCGTTCTCAAGTTATAGGGATTCAGCAGAAGTAGATGTACTGTCATAGTCCAAATAATGAAATATAGAGACTTTGGCTCCAGCTTGATTGCTGTGGAGGATTTGTGGCCAGTAAAGTAAATGTTAGTCTGTTTTGGTATCCACAGGTGTGATTCTGAGGGATTCTCATGGCGTGGCCCAGGTCCGCTTTGTGACTGGCAACAAGATCCTGAGGATCCTGAAGTCTAAAGGTCTGGCCCCGGACCTGCCCGAGGATCTGTACCACCTCATCAAGAAGGCCGTGGCTGTCAGGAAGCATCTGGAGAGGAACAGAAAGGTGAGCCTCAGCCCCTGTGCCTTGTCAGAAGAGCCTAGGTCCTGGCGTGGAGCCCAGGCGATGAAATGTAATTTCGGGTTAGTCCACTAGAGGGCAGGCGCACTCTGTCACATATTCGACTAGTGACCTAGAGTTTTTTTTTGGCCTGGTTGTTGGACTTTGAGTCATACTGGTGTTACACTCTTACGTAGGAATTCTCTCCCCTTTTTATTGTTTTGTTTTGACTCACAAGACGGAAAATAAAAGTTGAACACCCTTGCCGTTATTTAATTTTATTGCCCACTCTCGGCTCTCGACCCACCACGTGGGTGTGTTAATGTTTTGCCCACACATTGGTTTTTTGGGGGCCCACACATTGGTGTTTGGGGTCCTTCGAAAGGTCCTGTGAGCCGCTTCCTCTCTCTATTTCTGTCAGCAGCTTATCTTGAGTGTATGAAGAGAAGATGATTGATGCAGAGCAGACTGTTGTTAATTATTGATATGTGACCCCTGACACACCTTTGGTTGACCTCATAGGACAAAGATGCCAAGTTCCGCCTGATTCTCATCGAGAGCAGGATCCACAGGCTGGCCCGCTACTACAAGACCAAGAGAGTTCTCGCCCCCAACTGGAAGTAGTACGTATAGTCCATGTTTATCTGGATATTAGTGTGTTAAGAAATGGAGAAATCCCCCTGGAATACCATTTGCTGTGTTTGTAGCTGTTGGAGAGGCCCACCTCCATTTCAGGAAATTCTCAATACATCAGATTAAGAATTATACATGTAGGACTGGATTATCTGAATGAATCATCCAGTTAGTAGCATGTTCAAATACATCCAGACTGCCGAGAACACGGCTTGTTTTGATGGTGGATGGCACAAATTCATTGTCTTGCTCTCCGATCATTGAGAGTTTGGATATTTCTGTTGTGCCATACCAAAGTTGGAGGTAAATTAGCAGACAGGCAACATTGTGCCTCCTCTGCCAGTCCCCTTCACACATTGCTATGCTGTTCTTTTACTCAGATATGTCATTTGAGGGCAGTACTCAGCTTGTTATGAGTCGATGTGAAAATATGCTAGCAATGTTGCACCTGACCCAAAAGTAAACTTTATTTCCCTTTCTATTCACAGCGAGTCCTCTACAGCCTCTGCTCTGGTGGCATAAACCCTTTGCTTTTTGGATAAATAAACAACTTGTTGGATTGGAAAATACTGTGTGTTGTCTTGTTGTTGAAGATTCCACATGTTTTTTAAAAAAAAGTCAGTTAAAGGTTTCTGATTCAACAGAAATGTTGTCAAAATTTTTATCATTTGATGTGTTCCTGGAGCCCGAAATGAATTTAAGGTGTAAGGTGGTGTTAGATTTCTTCGAGTTTTTGTTCCGTCAGCTGAATCGTGTTTTCTTCTCAGGAAGTGCACTGGAAAATACCCGCACTTTCTCTGCGTCACGGCTCCGCCCACTGTGGGCGGGGCCTTCCCGAAAGAGGCGGGAACGGAGAACGAAAAGGCAACACCGCCGACCAATCACGGCGCGGCGTGATGTCACGGCTGTTTACGTTAAGAGTCGTGTTGCAACCGTGGGACATCGCAGATACTTCACCAGCACACTCGGAACAACAGAGACACGATGGCGCAGAACCACCGACACATCTGACCGAGCCGTCCCAGACATGGCCACGACCACCCGGACGATGACGCGACTACACCCCGCCGCACACCCGCATCTGACGAATACGCGAAATCTGTTGGTTTTCGATCAGGAATATCAGAATACGTGAGGAGACTTTTCTACGGTGAGGAAGAGGAGGTGAAGTCAGGCGAAGATGGCTCCGAGAGTGACGGGCTCGGTGAGAGGTTCCGACCGGACCGCGATGGAGAGGTTCGGCAGCGGAGGAATGGCGCTTCTGCCGTGGACCAAACAGATCTTGACGGTGCTGTGGGAGCAGCTGAGGCTGCTGGTTCAGATCATCTACTACACCTTCGTCTCAGGTACGAGCCGCCACTTTAGCGGCGCTTTTGTTGTGGTTAGCCGCTCGATTACTGGCCGTTATGGTGCCTTCACGGACCCGGATTATCGGATCGAGCGGGCTCAAGGAACCAGCGTAACGATTGAGCGGGAACTGAAAGAAATAATAAACATAACGGAGAAATCTAGATATTATTTTCGATGCCCTAGCCGGCGAACTTTGTGACGTAGATTGTTAATTTTCGTTTACAGAGGCACAAATCAAGAACGTAGTTCCGTGAAGTACTTGCAATTACCCTATTACATCTCCAAGAGCAGATAAATATAATCCTAAAAGCTGTTGCGCTCCGTACAGTGATTCAGTTATTCAGGGTCCCTTTTTGTAACCCCTTTTTTGTGTGTTTCCTCAGTTTTCCAGATGTTCAGGTTCGAAGTCCACGTCCGCATCACAGACGAGACCGGTCAGCACATCCAGCACATGACCTCGGCCACAAACACCCCGGAATCCTTCCTCTTCTCCTCCTTGTTTGACGGCGACAACGGCGTGATGGTGGGCAGTTCCAACCCCCTCACCAACTTCTGCGCGGAGGTGGGCGACCCCTTCCCGGGCCCGTCCTCCGGCCTGCTGTCCGGCCTCCGCGCCGACGACCTGTGCTGCGGCCTGGTGGACGACTTTGTCTCCAGAGCAGGCGGCAAAGAGGACGGCATCTTCCTCAGCCACCAGGCCAACTGGAAGATGGGCTTCCCGGCCGACTGGAACATCTTCGTGTCCAGCTCGGACGGCTCGGGCTCGGAGAAGCAGGAGACCGCAAAGGATAAGGCCCCCGGCCAGGATGCGTCGGAGGAGGAGAGGAGCTTCACCTGGAGCAGCGAGGAGGACCAGGGCCTGGTGGAGTTTGACAGCGAGGAGAGCAAAGCTTTGTGGGAGTCTCTGTCCAAATCCAGCGACCCGTACAACCCCTTCTTCTTCTCCGCCTGCATCTCCACCAGCGCCGGCATGGGCAAGAACAAGAGCCAGGCCCGGGACGGCGGCGAAGTCCCCGTGTCCCCCGGCGAGGAGCTGCGAGGACCCCTGGGCCTGAACATCTGGGTCAGCCGCTCGGACAGCGAGAGCAGCTGGGGCAGCTCGGACGGCTCCAGCCCAGACCTGGACCGGGAGGAGAACGAGCGGCTGTGGGAGTTCTTCAGCCGCCCCGCCGACCCCTACGACCCCATGTGCTTCACCGCCTCCACGCTCAGCGCTTCCAAACCGCGCAGCCAGGTGGCGCCGCCACCGCCGGCCTCGCTACCCGCCCCGCCTGAAGACAATGACATCAACGACGAAGAGGAGCGGTTGTGGAAGTCTCTTAGCCGAGATGACGACCCGTACCACCCGCTCAACTTCAAGGCCCAACAGGACCGCCAGGCGGCCCTCAAGCCGCCCGCGCCTCCGAGACGCAGCCGGCCGCACTGCCACCGCGACCACTGCCGCGTGCCCTGGAAGAAGAAGAAGAAGAAGAAGAAGGAGGAGGACACACACACTATACAGGAGAGGCAGAGCAGCACGGTCCAGAAGAAGGTGAGGCTACACACACACACACACACACACACACTTATTTAGCAGTTATGAGCCACAGTTGGCCTCACACTAAGGGTGGAGGAGCTTAGTGTGTGTGTGCGGCCCTCAGCACTCACGCTGTGTTCAGGCGAGGTTGTTGTGCGAGTTGTTAGGCAACCGGCGATGTTGTCATGACTAAGCGGTCACATGACCCGGCGAGTCAGCAGAGACTCGTTTATGTTACAACGAGCTGCAAACGTCGCTAAGTTACATCAGCCTGAGCGAAAAGAGTCAATGGACTAAAGGAAACGTGCTCACTGCAAAGTCACACACACACACACACTCCTCTGTCCTGAATAACAGCTGATCGGTTTGCCTGACATTTCTGTGTCCTCTCTCTCCTCAGGTGCGGTTCTCCCCCGTCGTTGAGGTCCACGTGATGCGTTCGTGGCCGTTTGCCACGCAGGCGTCCCGCAAAGGACCGTGGGAAGAACTGGCCCGGGACCGCCACCGCTTCCGCAGGCGCATCGAGGAGGCGGAGCGAGTGGTGGGGCCGTGCCTCGGCCCCGCCCACCGGGAGATGAGGAGGAGCCGCTCGGCCGGCCCCGCCTCCGACTGACCTCCTCTGCGGACGGAGAGCCGCGATTGGTTGCAGTGCAACAGCGACTCCGGCCCGTTTGGGCGTGAAGATGAGCGACCTCGTACCTCAGCAGGTTATTATAGTTCGTGTGACTTTGCACTGACTGACACTTTGTGATTTGAACCTCAGCATTTGATGTGCGGAATGTGTTTTTTATGCCTTATTGACCCTAGTAATGTAACTCATCGGCGCCCCCCGGTGCTCGTCCAGGACTGTTGATATCGAATGTTTGTAAAAAGTTTTGTACGTGTGACCCGGACGATGGCGACCTCCGATGATGTCATCGGAGGCCCAGTGACATTTTTCATATGTCGGTGCACTGATGTGGTTTGTGTTGAATTATCGATGTTTTTGCTGCGTGGTAGGCGCCTGCTAGCAGAGTGCTAATATTTATTTGTGACGGCCTCTCTGGAGTCCAGAGCGATACACACACCGATACACTCCTCGGCCGCTCCTGGTGACATCATGTAGCCCAAAATGCCTGAAAAGTGATTGTAGACGTTTGTCAATAGCTGGAATGTCAGAAAAATAAACTGTGTTTAAAGTCACTGTGGTCAGCTGGTCACTGCCAGCTCAGTGTGTGTGTGTGAGAGAGAGAATTTCTCCTCACCCGACTTCCATCAGGAAGTGGTGAGTTCACTGACACCTACTGCTCCCACAGGAGGGGAGGTGTGTGTGTGTGTGTGTGTGTGTGTGTGTGTGTGTGTGTGTGTGTGTTGGCATAGAGACATCCTCAGTACTGATCTGATGTAGATCAGTGGGAGTATATCACAGACAGATGAAGCGAACAGGGAGGGAGGGAGAGAAGAGCCAGACAAAGAGAGTGGGAGGGATGGAGGGAGGTATAAAGGGAGGGAGGGTGAGAGGGAGGGGAGCAGCGCGCTCACCTGTGTGTGCACGCTGCTCAGCATCCATGCAAAGGTACTCTCCCCCTCCCCTCCCCTTCTCCTCCCTCCTCCCTGTCTCCCTGCTAATCTCCATCCCATAATTTCCCAGGGGGCTATGGGGCTCCGTGCAGACTGAGTGCTGTAAGGCTGTCGCAAGATCAGAGTTAAAAACATCAAGTATGATGAAATGTGGCTCCAGAGGGCAGAAATCAATTAACACATCTCCGTCACTCTCTCACCACACACACACACACACACAGAGGAAGAGAGAGGGGGGAGAGGGAAAGAGAAGGAGGGGGTGGGAAAGAGAGAGAGAGAGGGAGACAGAGGGAGAGAGAGAAAGATGGATAGAGAGGGGAAGGGGGGAGTAAGGAGGAGAGAGACGAGAGACGGAGGAGAGATGGAGAGGGAAAGAGGGATGGATAGAGAGAGAGGGAGAGAGGCAGAGAGAGGGAGAGAGAGAGGGAGATAGGGAGGGAGAGAGAGAGCGGGAGAC
>OMPJ01037774.1:6695-32843 GCA_900312935.1 Carapus acus | reverse complement strand
TGAGCACCAGAGCTTGTAGGATATCGGAGAGGGAGACGATTCCCCTCACCACTTCATGCTCGTCCACCACAACCAGCCTGTGGACCTGCAGGATGAAGAAGGCAACCACTAAGAAAGTCAAAATCAGCGTACTAACGGTGTGGCTCTCAACACCACTGCAGCCATGTTAAAAGTCAGTGTACCTCCCTGGTATTTAAGATCCATCCTTGCCTATAAACATTCAGCTGACAATTTAAAAAAGTGCTTCATATTTCTCCAAATGACCAAATATTTCTCTGTCTTATCTCTTGGTTATTCACATGTCATTTTAAAGCGGGGGTGGGCATACTACGGCCCGTGGGCCAGATTCAGCCCCCAAAGATTGTTAAAGAATTCACAACTTTGACTGCATTTAAAACAATACAAACTTCGACAAAACTAACACCAGACTCTGATGCAGAGGTAAAATGAGTGAAAAACAAAACTGTTTCTAGTAAATGGCAAATAATATAACACCCTGATGCTTTTTTCCTGTTTCTGTTTGATATGTCTGCACCTTACGCGTTGACGCAGCCCGCCTGTCTAAATTTAAAAGTCAATGTGGTCCCTGATCCGAGATGTTTGCCCACCCTTGCTTTAAAGCCTAAAAGCGCCATACGGCAGCTCCTGCTAATCCAATATGCGCAAGCTCGGATAGACACGACGGGGGCATAGGCGGGGCGAGACGGGGCAGTATGACAAATGTAGAGTCGTGTCGCGTGCCTGTCTGTGAGATTCTGCTGGATACTTGAATTCCACCCGCCCCCTCGAGACCAATAAAGTATCTTTCTATTTGGCGACTGGAGAAATGGGACACGCAACGTCAACAGCAAAAAAAGGGCACTTAGCGTCGCTACACACAACCCGACAGATGGTGCCGTGTCCCAAACGCCCACCTCGGCCTCCACCAGGCGATTGATGACGGCCTCCAAGGTCTCATGCCGGTTACACGTCAACACGCCTTCGAAATACTGAGAGCGATGCTGCAACGCTTTGGTCACCGTCACATCCAGGTTGTTGTACGTCTTCTCTGCTGCCAGGTTCTGTGTACACAGAAACTCGTGAGTCCACAAAGGGCTCTTGTCTGTTTATGCAACGGTGCAGACAGCGTCAAGAAAAATTTATGACACTAAACAAATAAGACAGCTGGGCAACTTACAATGACGTCAAATTTTGAGTAGATGTCCACAACACGTCCTGTATGAGAGAAGGAGAGGAGTGTTTGGAAAGCAGTTGCTGAAATATGTTGTGTCCAGGGAGATAATGTCGTCAAATGAATCCCACAAACCTTTTTCGTCTACGACAGGGAGAGCGGACACTCTCTGCTCCACAAAAATCCCCAGTGCTGTGTACAGAGGCGTGTCTGCGCGCACCACCGCTATGTTCCTGAATGTTCCAATATTGAGCTCTTCTAACGTTTGGCTCAGGAACGCCGGCCGAGGCATCTCCGATATCTGAAAGCAATATCGGATGGCGCATACTGTGAGAGTCCGTGGAAGCCACTCAAGCAAACATTTCAGCGACAGAGCTTATTAGATCAGGACATGGAGGCCTGTTAGGAGGAGCTGCTCTCCATTTCTTAAGGGAAGATGAGATTAATAAAGGCTTGCACACCGATACACAAAAAATGCTTGCAGACAACTCACAAAAAGTTTGAGGAACTTCAGAATCCTCTTGTGTGTGAGAATGTAGAGAGTGTTGCCCGTCAAAGGGTCGATCACGGGTAGTCTGTGGATCTTGTTCCTCAGCAGAGAAGATACTGCATCGTATAAACTGTGACAACAGTAGCAGAGGGCAGAGAGAGGAAAACTTGTGTAAATTGTGTGAAAAGAAAGGAGGGAGGGACGACAAACAAAATGATGCTGACCTTGCATTGGGCGATATGCTAACCAAGGGCTTGAAAGAGTCTTGGAGGTAAACCTCTACAAAGACAGAGCAGATACTTCAACACCAACAAAACATTCAAGGTCACATTATTTAATGTAATCGGTGACACTCACCTCTCCACGTTTCAATTTTGTGTTCTTCAAGTTCATAAATTTGAACCTGCAAAATAGCAACAACCAAACAATTCCTCTTAACAAAAACTAAGAGAAAAAACAAGAGTAGGAGTTGATAGAAATCCAAGCAGGCAACTCTTTATCTACTGTTATTGTTTAATCACTGAAGTCACCAGTACAGTATATCAAACTTAAATATTTACAGGTTGAGAACTCACCAAAGGAGACTTGTAGTAACGATGAAGGATGTTGATGAAGTCTGTGATGGTGAGCATGCCTGGAAGCAGCATTGGTTGTGTCTTTTTAACAGTGTGTTAATCTCAAAAGGGGAAAACAGCGATGGCAACACTTACCAACAAAACACTGCTTCTTACTGTCCCACAGGGGGGCTGCTCGCACACCATTCGACACAAGGGCAAAAAATGCTTTCTTTACCTGCCCAGAGAGGAATGACCACGGTTGAATATCTATGTTGAATCAGCTGAGACAGCTGAAGCTTTAAATTCAAATACTTGACATTTACACCTGTTTGGTTTACCTGGAGCGACGTATCAAACACAACCAGTTTAGAGCTGGTAGGCACCAGATCATAACAGCGGTGGGACTTCATAAACTGAGTGTACGCATTGTGATCAGAGTCTGAAAGATCCAAAGAGGAGAATTAAAACAGCTTTAAATTCTATGCCTGTTGTTTATGTATCATTCCCTTTGACCTCTCTGACCCTTACCATCGATGAAGGGGTCCTTTTTGCCCTCTAAATCGTCAAGCACTGCTGGAATCTGAAAGATAAAAAGCTCATCGAACAGCTGTCTGGAGCTAGTCTGGCCAATAAGTATGGAACGTCAACGTCATTTGGTCTGTTCGGTGTTAGTTCGTTTGACAAAAACCAAACAAACGGGCAATTCCAGAATACTACTGACTTGTCAAGTAAACCATTACAGGAACTAGTTCCGTTTCATTCCATCATTTCCCAACAAGTGAGCTTTGTTTAACGGGTGACTGGGTTGTAAATGTTGGCTCATGCGTTATTTCACTCTTAAACGTACACGAACATAAATAAATGCATCCGATAATCTTGGCTTTATATCGTTGCGAAGTAACGGTGCTCGCTGATTGGACTCCGCTGTCACTGAACACATCTTTTTTCTACTTTCGCTGCGAACTGCCTCACGATCGCGACTGGAATCGGACTCTGAACTCTCTATAATGCAATAACATTAGAATGTCACACAAATTGCGAACTCCTGAGCAACTTTATTGTGTGTCGTTGCTCATTACTTTCCATGAAATCCGCTAACTTAAAGATGTTAGCATTAGCTAGCGGTGCTGTCTGTTTGCATTGGCTCAGGGTGACTTCGTGTCGGTGTTTACGAATCTGATACAGTGATGGGGGAATTTATGACTTCTCTTTGTTTAAGTGTTAAATACATGATACGAAGCACAATTAATCTCCAAGATACTTAAGTTTCGAGCTGGAACTATGTCGATCGCGTTCTAAAAACAATTCATTCTGACGACATTCTATCACGATTGTTAGCCGCTGCCCTTAGCTCTTTCACCCTCCAACATTAGAGCTAGCTATATGACAAAGCTACAAGCTAGATTGCAAGAAGTCACTTACACACTCCATGTTCCATCCGCAGCTGAATATCTCGGGGCGAGGTTGGCTCCACGAAGCTTATTAAAAGTCCACACGGGTCTCAGGCGTCTATTTTAGTGTGTAACTGACGAGGATATCACCGTACTGACACTAGTAGCGGCGCACTTCAATCTCATTCATGGTGTCCGATAGTGAGCCTCATATTCCGCTGCGTGTCTACAATGGATATATCGTATTACATGCATGTTAAGATGTTGGCACTGAGGTGCAGTGCAACTTCTGTGTGGGCAACATCAGGGTATGCGTTGACGCCGTCATTGAATTATTTATACATTATATAATTGCACAGCGACAGTAGTCACAGCAAACCATGGGAAAAGTCAGTAACGTTGTGTTGCCTCAATGTGAGAAAGTGTCATGATGATTGTATAAAAAGACACTGCATTATGCTGATTGAGTTCAAGCTTTATTCCAGTAGCTAATTCATTTCTACAACTATTGCCTGCTTGAATTGGATTTATAAACCCTTCCCATAATAACCAAAATACACTATGCAGGCCAAAACAGGAAACAATGACATCTCAAATGAGTAACTTGATTTATTTATGTACAAAACTGTTTACAGCAAGATTTTTAATTACCACTGACCAACATGGGCATAATGGCGTGTTGCTGCACACCAGGTGTCCCCACGGGATCAATTCAACAGGAGGAAAAAAAAAAACTTAAAGAGCACCTTGAGTCATGAGGGGAAGCAGATGTGGAAGGCAGTTTGAAAAACTGTAAGGCACAAGACACAACATCACCAGCTTCTCCTTTACCCTCTCATTTATCAATTACTGACTCTGCGGAGCACTTGGAAAAAGTATATCAACCAATCAGATAAAGGTACGTGGGGAAAAGGCAGAGAGAAACACAAAATCTTATCTTAAATGTACTACAAAACCTGTGCTTGGTGGGTCGTTGAAGGTTTCACACTGATTATATCAATAATATGAATTAACTGGGGTGCATGCCATCTCTGCTAGGTTTTCTACAGCACAAACAGCCATGAAATCAAAACCACAAGGTCAAACATTACAAGGCTAACTACCATATGTGGTCTTCATGAGCTATTTAAATGGTCATACTGTGTTAAAATGCAATTTAAAACTGCAACTCGGTGATTCTAATTTGAGTGCACTTACAAGCACATACCTTATTTCGTACTATATTTGAAGGGAAAAGCAAACTCATCACACTCCAGATATTATCAATGCTATGAAACCTATTTCTAACGCTCTATTTACATATTTCATTCATCAGGTTATCCATCAAGTAATATTTCATTACAGTCAAGGTGGAGTAATTTACCTTAAGAGGCTGCAGGAAGACAAATCTGCTCAACAGACAAGTTTTTTCTTTTTCAAATGTGTACCATGAACTATACCAATGCATTGGTGTGTTGTCAAGACACAGATTACAGTTCACTGATGAAAAGTGGTTGAAAAGAGTTCACAGCAGTTGTGATTGAAGCAGAGAAAGTTCTGTGAATATTTCTTTTCATGGGTGTTGGGGCAGTATTAGTATGTGACGTCTAAAAAAAATTAGAAATTTCTCTCTCTATTGTCAAAATTACTTAAATCTTACATACCATTTAAATAATTATCTTTTAAATAATTACCTATCGTGAGTCATAGAAGTATCTCAACATAATATCATCCCCATACCAATCGTATGTACAACCTCAGATATGACAAGTTGTTCTTGTGCACATACAAACCAGCATTAATACAATTCATAAGAAATACTATATTTGGCAGATGGGATTTCCAACCTGCGCATTTGGTCTGGTGAATGCAGATCACGACAATTCATATTTCTAAAATGTTAACAGAGATGGTTTGTCTGCCCGTGACATCTGTTTCTGCTTATCGAAACTTCTCTATGTGCTTACCATTGGCGAACAAGTTTGTGATTGGCCGGGGCCGGTTTGTGATGTAAATCTATTTGATATCACAAAGTGGCTGTGAATCGCCACTGTGGTTTATTGTTGATGTTGAGGTCAGGATAACCAAGCTGGTGAAGTTGTGCCTCTTGTCTTCAGCAAATGAGATTGCTGATGTCCTGGATAGACGGTTACATCACGGCGCACTTCCTCTCCTCAGAGGGGACATTTCCATCGGCCTTTTCCATCTCCAAAATGATTCTCTTGAAAACCTCCACGGCGGTCTGTGTTGGATGAAAACCTTTCAGCAAAGTGCTCTGTGATGGGAGGTAAGGCAAGAACTGCTGAGAAGTCATTTCTTACCTCATTCTCCTTGGCTGAGGATTCCATGAAGGCAGCACCCCATGAATCTGCTAATTTCTTCCCCTCTTCTGGCTTGATGACCCTGTGGGGTTAGCAAACGGTACGTAAAACAGCAGATTTTGGCCTTTAATATCATGGCAGAAAGTCTACTGGTCCTGTATATGCTACATATAAACAGTAAATCACACACTGTACAGCAGAATTATATCAGTCTTATCATTATTGACATTCAACCGACTTCTCCTTTGCCTCCTTCCTCGCAGCTCCATCCTCAACATCATCAGGCCAATATGTCAATTATCTCTCCTACGCATGTGTCCAAACCGTCTGATTCTTGTCTACCTGCTCTTACCTCAAGTCTGCGTGGTGTTTAACTGGGGACAAACTGTGCAACTTTCAGAGCCTTCACACATTTTCAAGACTCTTGAGATTCATACTGACAGACTGTTTTCATTCTGGAATGTCCTGTAACATACTGAATCATAAACCAAACCAGTCGGTGGCAGCAATGCACTAACTTGCTTTTTTTGCCAACCACTAATTGAACTTTGGTGTTTTACCAGAGCAAGTATTTTGATTGGATGTTTTGATATTCCCTAAACCTTTATTGGTCTTCTGACACTACTCTCTGTGTCCCACCTACTCCAACTGAGGTTGTACAACTCACACACCAAATGATTTTTGCGCCAACTAGACTGCCTGTTCTGAACTGGTGCACAGTGCAGATATTACCAAGTAGGAAATTGTAAGTACAAGTGCTAATATCTCATCTCATTTCTAATCCTGTACATCCTGGTTTCTGCCTCTGAGCATCTTCATCTCTGCTTCCTCCAGCGCAGCCTCCTGTGCAACCATACTGTGGTTTGGACACAGTTTCTCAAAACCATTCATCGCAGCAGGTTTTTCCCGTTTCAGTTTGGCCGTCATTTTTCCGTCGTATGTGTATTGTATACAATGTATTAGCTCATCAGGTGTAATAGGTCACTTTTCTGGGTGAACAATTCATTGGGTGGCAGAAAGGTGACCTGGTGAAATGTTCGTGAGTGTCCAGCGGTCCTTCGCTCCTGTTGTAGTGATATAAGAGAGAAAAAACTGTTCACTGTACTCTGAATGCAATCAACAACACTAAGCGTAATTACCTTTCCATGTGGAGATCTTTTTTGTTCCCGACAAGAACTGTTGGGACCCTATGAAGAAAATATGACAAGTGGAATCAATAGCATGGAAAAACTATGACCAGTTTGCTCATTTGGGGTCCGATTGAGGGAACTTACTGTATCTTCCCCACCATGTCTAGCAGCTTGTCATGTAGGATCTGTACAACTTCAAAACTGAAAAGACACAAAAAAAGAGAGACAGACACAATTTTTGAAACAATATTGATGGATATGTTATTGATGCTGTTTACATTTGAAGATATTTGTGATTCTATTCAACAACACTCAATGTACTGTACATTACACAGGTCCTCTGAAAAGTTTAGAATGTGCTGCGCCCTAATGTGGTGTATCCTGTTATATTGCTGATATCATCAAGTATATTGTCCACTTGTTACAGAGCACTGAATCACTTAAGACCAAGTGGCACACACAAATTTCACTCACCTTTTCATGGAGGTAACTGCGTAAACAAGGACATAACCATGGATGTCCATTGAGTGGGACTGTGGAAAAATTGAGTACTCATCCTACAATGAGACGTTATCATCAAACATTAGACAATAATAAATGGAATAAAAAAATGGATTGAAACGGTGGCTTCCTCTATTAAATAAAATTAATGCAACCAATACTTATTGTGGATGTGTGCTTAAGACCTATTGGACAACTTACTTGCCCAGCTGTATCAACCAGCTGAAGATTGAAGTCTTGACCATGGACATTGACCATTTTATTGAAGGCTGAGAATATGAACAGAATGTTAGTACTGCTAAATGGATCTACTGTAATCAAACTGACATAAAACTAATGTGGATGCTTACTGTTTTCAATGGTGGGGTCATAGGAATCGACAAACTGCCCCTCCACAAACTGTATGGTAAGCGATGACTTTCCTGTGAAAGTTAAATGTGGGTATAAGATAATCTTTGTCAAACACATTCCACTGAAAACAAATCCAATCTCTTGTTCGCTGGCAAAAGTCAACAATGGGTCAATTACAGGGGATCAAACTGACTGGAAACAGCATGGCGTTGAGCCATGCTATTCCCGTAATGGAAAGGATTTCGTTGTCACACTTTTCAGTACAAATAAAATGAAACTACATTAACTTGGTAGCGTTAAATGGATCAGTTCTGAGGAACTTGCATACAATATATGTTTATTTGTCTTCATTACAGATCCTTGCAGTCGGTTGCGTTTACGTAAACAAAACGTGAGAGTGATAACGACTCGCCTGAATACTGATCTAACAAATTCTTGGCATCGAGCTGTAAGCTACATGTGCTTTTCAGACCGAATTGCAACGAGTGGCATATGGCTAGAACGATCTAACAAGAACACACCACATTTACTGTTATTTTTTCATTTTCCGGGAAAACACGAAAAAAGAATCAATGAATCAAATGAGTGCAACTCCTACTATTGCCATTCTAGTAGACCCACGAGGAAAACAAAGCATGCTAGCCAGCTAGCTAGCAACGCTAGCCGAGGATGAGCTCACGCGTTATACTCACCTACAGACCTGTATCCTAACACGGCGATCTTTCTGTATTTCGGTTGAGGCATCTTGTTGAAAGTCTGTGGTTTTGGGATACTTAACGGCGCCGATTGGTATTACTATCGACACAAACTTTATCGCCACATTCGTCTCGCGTCACGTGACAACAACAAACTTTTCTGAGCCGCAGCTCGAGCACTCCGCGGGCCTCGACTCCCAACTTCAGAGATCGACTCACACAAGTACAACTTGTACTTATTCGGCCAACTAGTCCTTAGGCGTGTCTGTTATCCTAATCGATATCGACCGTAAGCTTAAAACGATGCTACGACTGTTTCCACAAAAAAATATACACGAAAAGAACGCTTATTCAGAGCGAGTAAGCTTCGCCAGTCTGGCTGACGGAAACTGTCATTGTGTAAGCACACCGTCGTAAAAGCGGCTACGTCACAGACGCCATGGAGGCAGCACACGGCTAACATTCGCTCAGCAGAGGTCACTGTGGGCATTTTCACGAGATGAGGGTCTTTATTTTTATTTTCATTTTTTTTTTTTTGCAATATATTCATTCATTTTTATCTCGGGTTTATATCATAAATACATTATTCCAAATATGCATTTTCTATTAGCTTCGTAACAATTTACAATCTTTCATGACTTTCTTTTCACTTTACAATATTTCCGGACAACTCACAAGTAAAAACTCGAAAAGGAGTGGGAAGAAGTAAAACTCATAAAATCCCGCCCCTGTCTTACAATACTGTTCATATTTCCAAAGTAAGAATTTCATTGTGCAGGGAAACTTGTATCTATACTGTACATATGACAATAAAGCTTTGAATATTTGAATCTATATCGCAATGACATTAACTGCAATAACCCAATATTCCTTATACTACGTCAATTCATATACTTAAGTATCATTTAATTTTGCAGTACCATAATGTATAATTTTACTATTTCATACCTACATGCATTATTTATCTATTTATTTATTATTTTATTTATTTATGCACCCATTCACTGTTCAATATCAATTTACAATTATTCAAACATTTTCTAATTATGTATGCAATTACCTTTGTTCATACATTTGACAACCACTAATGAGATCTTGCATTTTTTTGGTCAATAATCTACCAGGCAAAAATAGTTTACTTTCGTTAGTGCTACAATCCCGGGGAATTCAATCAGAGTACAATATCGCAATATCCCTCATGTTTTCTAGATTTTTCAAACATATATCCTAATTGGTCAAGTAAGATGGCGCTCAATGAAGGTCGAGGCTGTCTGGCGTGAATCATTACATAGGGGGAGCTCAGTTCGGGTTTTTTTTGTTTGTTTTTTTATTCCATTGGAAGGATTGACACGTTCTATTTTAAAACACTTTGATTTACGTTTATTACATCATTTTGTGGGTCAAAATCATTCTGGAATCGTATGGTGAAGCAGACATACATCAAAAACTTGACCCTGTTTTACAATCTGAGCCCCATGAATTCACACGTGCGTTTGACTGAAATAGCATCAGCTCTGGTCCTGGTTGCAAGGTTTACCGCCAGCCACTAGGGGTCACCAGGGGCGAGGGTACCGCTGGCACCGGATAAGTTGTGCGTTAGTCATGACGTCATAATGTTACCTGACGCCATATTGCTACATGACGTTATATTATTGTATGACGCCATCTTGTTGAATGGCACGTTTGTGGTGAATTGTCCAGGATGGGATATTCAATTCAATTAAATCTTATTTGTATAGTGCCAAATCATAACAAAATATCTCAAGGCGCTTGCCAAGTTGGATCAGGTAGAGCTCCTCAACATGTAAACACTAAAAGTTTATAAGACGATACAAACAGAGGAGTCAAGCACCATTGATTTCACAACGTTGTTGATAGTATGGAGGTAAACAATGAAATTAAATGACTTGTTTGTCATACAATCCACACAACAGTCCATAAATACTCCAACTTCAACCTAACCCTTGTAAGCATGCTCACTTAATTATTACTACTATCAGGCACGGTTAAGTTTTTTTTAACATGCGCACATACAAATACACAGATATACACATACACATGTGCACATGCATACACATACGCACGTATAAAGATATGCAAACATTTTTTACACATTAAAACTTGAAACAATCACATCTTTTTATAATCATCAATTGAGTCACATCGTAAGTTCTTCTTTATTTTAGACAGAGCGTCCATTGACTTAAATGAGTCTTTTAGATCATTCCAGAGTTTAACCCCCAATACAGACACACACACACACACCTTCGTCCAACAGCCGTTCTTGTTGTACTATGTTCAAATTTGTAGCACCCCTCTCAGATTGTCTGTGCTCTTTCTTTATTTGGAAAATGATTGAATGGCTATGGAAATGTCCTTATTAACAACACTGAAGAGCATAATCAATATTTGTAGTTTAACAATATCGACAGATTTTAATAAATCTGATTTCATAAAAAGGTCATTATTAGGATTATAAAATCCTTAATCACAGCAGGGCTCCTTCATCTCCGTCATTGAGTACCTAAAGTAACACAGAGGAGTGTATTTCTCCCATTTAACAGGGTCCAACGGCGTTATTTATGATGTGGGGAGGCATGAAAATGTAATCGGGGTTCCTTGAGGTCACACCGGGGCGGAAATGGTTTGCAGAGGGAAGGAATCGCTGCCGGGAGATGCAGCCGTCATAAAGCTAAACTAGTAGATGTAAAAACACGGTGACTTCATTGAAACGGCCCTGACCGAGACAGGTAATGCCGAGATTGTTGCCACAGCTTGTAGTTGCGTTAAACATATTCAAAGCCGATGTGTGCAGTGGAGAGGGTCGGGTAAATTAACTGACGTGTCAAGGGGTACACGGGCTAGGTGGCTAAGCGCTAGCTGGCTAGCCGTGGCGCTTGGGGAGGCGGTGGCTGCCATAGCAACCGTCTAGGAAACATTGGATCCAGTGGAGAGCTCACTAGCTCCAACGGTAACGCGATTGCTAACAAAAACGACGTAGGACCAGTTCATGTCACAAGTCAATGCTGTCTACTACTAGTGTACATGTAATTCAACTACTTATATTTGCACCCCGTTAAGTAATCTGTCGTTGTCAGTTGCGACGCGAACACTGATTGTCTTACATTTAGCTAAGTCCGCTAAGTGTAATATGTATTACTTATGCCCATGCTAATGTTAGCCACTGAGGCCGACCATAGCACCACGTCTCCGTGAAGGAAGTCTTCTCAATCTGAACACTTTATCTCGACAGAATGTGATCTGAAACAGGGAAACGTTAGTGCAGCAGTGTGTTTGTAGGGCGTGTTGTCACTTTGTCGTCGTTGTCATAGGCCAGGTTGTGACGACTGTCTGAATCAGCTGATCTGTCACTGCTAAGCTAGACTTTGGTTGTAACAAAATATTCAGTGGTAGGTCAGTGCGATGGCTTCATATCTAGACTTTAGAGGTCAGCGTCATGAAGTTGTGATCCGGGAGTAATGACACAGCGACTCTGTTCTTTAGTAACTTAATTTAAGAGTGTTATGGTACCCCTCTTCGCCAGTATTAGTTTATAAGCAAAGAAGCATAAACCAAGATGAACGTTCATGATTTAACTACAGTCTTATTTAGGTTCTATAGTAGCGACAAAGGTTTGCCTCTAGTGTTACAATTGTTGTTACATGTTGAAGATAAATGTCTGACAACAATGTTTTGTGAGAAGATGCTGACAATGGATTGTGACATTGTGCAAATGAATTTGTGAGCATTTGTTCTTATTCCAGTATTCAGTTTGAATGAGCATGGATGTTGACGACTGTAATGGCCGGTCCTACATATCAGGTACAGCTAGAAATGGTTTGTTCAAACGCTGACAACTTCATAACAGACCAATTAACTTATCTATTCAGTTATGAATTTATTTGTTGCAGCTAGTGGAGATTCATCCATGGAAAGGGATTTTTCTGGGGCCTTAGGAGGGCCGACAGTGAGCACCCCCAACAGCAAGGAGACATCTCCTAGTCGCTCCCTCAGCGGTCAGTGTGAAAATAAGTTTCAATCCCCAGAAAAGCGATTCTGTACTGATCCATCAATTCATAGATGCAATTTCGACTCAGAAATTGACATTTTCCTACTTTGTGTGAGAATAGATGAGGTTTATCTGTATCCATCATCTGTGATATAATAACAATACTATCACTCTGACAGTATCTTCTATTTAAGATGGGTAGTTTGGTTTTTCCATCACTGTGATTGTATGCCGTGCTCAATGCCTCTTGCATTCTGCAGGCGTACTATGGGTGCAGTGTGTTAATTGAAAAGAGCATTCGCACACATTGCTCTTGAACAATTGTAAATGTAGGGGTGTGGTGGTTTAGGGTCACAGACTTGGCACAATAAACAGATTTGTCAATGGCCATTTTACAAAGTCACAAATTCTCAATGAGGCTTCTTGTTGCTTTTTGTTTATTTTAGCTAACTCTATTAAAGTGGAGCTGTACAGTGATGAAGATCCCGGTCGCAGTACTGAGGATGAAAGAGGGGAGCGGGTAGAGGAAGGGGGTCCAGAGCAGGGAACTGAGGCTGTTGGAGGATACAGGGAGCTCACCAATCCGGAAACCATGCCAACTGGAGCCACCAGGCTGCCAAATGGAAAACTCAAGTGTGACATCTGTGGGATGATCTGCATTGGGCCCAATGTTCTCATGGTGCACAAACGCAGCCACACAGGTGACTTAGCATTAATGCAAAGGCTGTTGGGGAAAATTGAAACCATTTGAAACACAGCAGCATACTTGGCTATGATAGAATTGTAATTATATCTCATACATACATGCCCGTGTGTTTCTTTTAATGCACATCATCACAGTAAAGATGGAGACTCCAAGTCTTTTTTTTTGTTGCTCGTTACACACATCCCATCTTCAATCCCATTTGACATTAATTCATTGAATACAGTTGTGGAAATGTGTAGTTTTCCAGCATCTTTAACACAGAGATGGTGTGTAGTAGAACTAATAGGTGGGAGAGAAATCAATATGGATATGATGAGGGTTTGAATTGTGAATGATTTGGCATATTTGCAGGTGAGAGGCCGTTCCAGTGTAATCAGTGCGGTGCCTCCTTCACTCAGAAGGGTAACCTTCTCCGCCATATCAAGCTGCACTCTGGGGAGAAGCCCTTTAAATGCCCCTTCTGCAGTTATGCCTGTCGGAGACGAGATGCTCTCACCGGCCACCTTCGCACTCATGCAGGTGAGAAGGATTCTCGATCCTGTTGAGATGGAAGTGACAGCGAAATAATAATGGTAATGATGATAATGTCAGGGATGTTACAGGTAACTAAGGGCTTTTGCACAGTGGGGAGGATAGGTCGTTACCATGGTTGCGCTCATTACTTTATTGAATGCCAGATGTGTCCGCACATTTTGAAAGAGATGGGAGACGGCTGATAAAAGACACATAGACAAAGAATTACTTTAACTGTAACAAAATATCTTGCACGCAGATAGACTCCATGGTCATTTTTTTTCTCTGTGGGTGATTATATGATAATTATATCTTCGTCATTCTTCCACTGTGTCCCTAGTGTCATCTCCAACAGTGGGGAAGCCCTACAAATGCAATTACTGTGGCCGCAGCTATAAGCAGCAAAGCACCCTGGAGGAGCATCGGGAGCGCTGCCACAGCTACATGCAGAGCCTGGAAGCACCACGGCCAGTCAGCACCCAGAATTCAGGTAGCCTGTGTGTGACATTCATGGTTTTTACCGGCAGTTTGTGATGACACAAGCACTTTAGCTGTTAGCAAGTGGAACAAGTTTCTCATGCCTGAACCATACCACTCAAAACTTTTCAAATATGGAATAGATAATTGAGCTCTGAAAACGCAGTTAAAAAGTGCTGGTGTCAGCGTTGTAGACATCGTTTGTGTATGTACACAGTTTTGAGGATGTGACACATGCTGATACAGATCCAACAAATACAATAAAATCGCATAACTGTCAGGTAAGACAGAAATGTCAATAATCATAATATGAATTATCTACAGTACACTGAGTGAGACACTTACGTCCCAATCAAAGTAATGTTGAATCTCTCACTATACACACAAGAAGCGTGAAACATAACAAGTACAAACAGTATGTTTGTACTCCGTGCAGGAGAGGAGGTGAGAGAGCTAGAATTCATCCCCGATGCTCTACTGCAGCCCTCAGACAAGATGGCATTTATCGATCGGCTGGCCAACAGCATCACCAAACGCAAGAGATCCACTCCACAAAAATTTGTAGGTGAGCACTTGATGTCAGTGTGGACAGGATGAGGGAAGCGGAGCACCTCTCCATCATCAAAATGTTGCTTTATTCACTCCGCTGCACCTCACGCGGCAGATTTAATCTCACTCGCCAAACAAATGACCATCGGGATGGTCACACAAAGTTGAGGCACTCCTTCTGTTATTATTTACATTAGTCCCGGCCACAGCTTAGGTCTAGTATCCTTGTCACTCTTCTGTGTAATCAGCATCACAGTTTGTCACAGCACTTGGCTCGAGAGCTCTCAACTGATTTTCTCCTTTCCTCTTTTAAGTGCAAATTTTAGCGATAAAATTATTTTGCTTTAACATCCAAACCTTCCTCTAGCTACATACAACCTTTTGCATTCATGATCACTGTTCCTAAAAAAGATGTGTCGAATCATCACAGTGAACACACTGATTTTCAAGTGAAGGGAATGTGAGAGAAAATGTGTAAAACCTCCTTTTACAAAAGTGTTACTCCCGGTATATTTAAAGATGTCTTCTCTCATAGGTAAACAGCATGCTCCAATCCTCTAGTGCATTTATTTCACACAACATTGTCGTGAATGTGAAGTGGCTGGCCATATCTGAAAAAAAGTTCTGTGATATTTCATTGTATTTGTTTTGTTTTCTGTTCGCTGCAGGGCAGAAGCATGTCCGCCTCAGCCTGGCAGACGCACCTTACGAGCTCAGTGCTGCTTTAGACAAAGACGGAGAGATGCAGCCCGGAGACCTGGAAGCCCCGCATTTAGTCGGCCTGGGAGGAGATTATACTGGAATCTCAGGTGGTGGCAGCGGAGGAGGAGGAGTAGGAGGAGGGGGTCCATCAGACGCGCTGCGACCCCTGCACCTCTCCACCTCGCACACCTCTTGCATATCAGAACTCCGGCCCGTCATCAGCTCGGCTCACACCTCTGTGGCCCTGGGCCCGAGGCTGGACTGCGTGGGGGCGGGAGCCGGGCTCGGCGTTTTGAGCGTAGGGGGCCGGGAGGCGGCGGAAGGCCACGAGGACCTGCAGCCAGCTCGAAGCCACGCGGCCTCCCCTAGCAACGGTTGCCAGGACTCTACGGACACAGAAAGCATGCCGGACGAGCCCTGCAACAGCAGCGGCCCGACTCTGCTCCTCCACAGCAACAACAACAGCCATCATCTCCTCCCCAACGCCCACAACCCCGCACCTCCTGCCGTCCCGCACCACCGCAACAGGGACAGACACAGCCACGCCAAAGACCGGGAGGCGGAAAAGGACGACGGGGGCCATACGGCCCCGCCGGGTCACGCCTTGGCCCTCACCCCGGGCTCCCCCACGGTGCCCTCCTCCACCTCCAGGGAGGCCTTCCGGGTGGTGGACGGAGAGGGGCGGGCCGTGCGCTCCTTCCGATGCGAGCACTGCCGCGTGCTTTTCCTCGACCACGTGATGTTCACCATCCACATGGGCTGCCACGGTTTTCGTCAGCCTTTCGAGTGCAACATCTGCGGCCACCGCAGTCAGGACCGCTACGAGTTTTCCTCACACATCGTCCGTGGAGAGCACATCCTCGACTGAAATTGAACGGGTGGACGAGCCACTTTGCCTAGCTCTGTTCTTACACTGAGAGAAGGACCTGGATGGGTTTGGTCTGCACAGAACGCTCAAAGGGGATTGTGGGAGGGGCCAGAACGCTCCAGAACAGGCATCAGTATTGTTTCCGGGTGACAGGAACACACAAACCAACTTTTTACTCTGTAAAGATGGTCCGAAATATTAGATGCACTTTCTAACAAATCACACACACGAAGAAAAAAATGCACTTTGAATTCTATCCTGACAATGATGAAGAGTCAGTGCACTTTTTCAGCCACAGATGTGCCTTGCTCTTAAGTTAAGCATTTAAAGAAACTAATGTGAGATTTGCCCACGCAACAGAGAACTAGCTCGCTTTTTTTGCACTTTAACCGAGATGAGACTAAAAATCTTAAATATTACCTTAAAACAATTCATTCAAACAACGTGTCTGAACCTAACAATGTCAAATTCTTTCCCCGAGAAAAAAATACACACTCGCTACAGTTTACAAAATTACTAAAAGTTGTTAGTTTTCTTCGGTTTACTTCTCAACTTGGAGTTGATGGTAGATAGTGTGTTTTTTTTTTGTTTTGTTTTTTTTGGTTTGTTTTTTAAACATGGAGTGCGGTGCAGACCAAACTCATACTCCAGGTCTAAGACGAACAGATGTATTTGTGGGGCTGTCCGTGAACCAGAAATGCACTTTTTGTGTGTAGTGGGTGCGGAGTGATTGATAGTGTGTGTATGTGTGTTTTCTTGAAAGGAAAAATTGAAAAATGAAGGCCTTTATGTGTGAGAATGTGGTGATTAATGGTGTTTTAAATGTCTTTCTTTTCTATGATCGCTTTTGTTGCACTGACAACCTGCCAGAGTACAATAAATATATTAAACTGTTTTATAGAACATATTTACAATCTGCACATTAATCTTAACGTGAGGGGAAAGATGGCAGGTTTTTTAAGGAGAGAGATAGAAGTCACTGCCACTTTTACGGGATTGTTGAGCTCAACAAAGTGCTCAATACCCTCCATCACAAGAATATTTGGCAAATCAACCCTATTTATGCTATATTTAAAAATCTTGTGTGATTGTTGTTTTGTATTGTGCCTTTCCTCACCCTGACCTCACTGACCACTTTGAAGGACACAAACTACCAACCTGTCTGGTCTCGGCACTACATCACCAAAGGTGATTTAATCATGTTGGAGACCTGAATTACAAATGATTAAAGTACGCAAGATTTATTCCAAATAATCCATCCTTACATTTGTGGCTAAACCTTTGCACACTTGCTTGTCTCTTAAGTCTTCAACTGATTTGAAATGAATGTGTACAGCATTTATTAGAGAGTGATTTGTGTTGGAGTTTTGAAGCTCGATGCCCAGGCACAAATGGCAAATTTCAGTTTCAGAGTTCTTTGGTCTATGCCACTATGGCGAAACTGTGCCGGGAAGCAAAGTTTTGATTCTGTTCATGTTCACACAGGAAAAGTGACAACATACTCTACTGAATTATATTTGATTTTTTGTTTTGTTTTTTAACCAGAAAGCACAATAAAGACAGCTACGTGAAGTAGAATCCCAACTAGATGCTTGATACCACTATTCCATAACTTAGGATTCTGAAACAGTCGCACAAAGTTAATTGGAGAACGACAAAACTCATAATGCACATAATGGAATATTTAATTTCCGCCAGTGAAGTTATATGAGTGAACCTCTCTTATCGTATACTTTGTAAGATTTAAAACAGTAATATTTTTGATAGATTGACTGAGACGTTGGGACAAAGCTGTCAGAGGTGTCAATCATCAACAAACTTCACTCTATTAGAGTTTAACATGAAACATGACAGACAGCTAGCTGTGTATTGATATGGTACAAAAAGAAATTGTGAACTATTGCATTGTATTGTAACAACTCAAGGTGAATACTCAGCCAACCAATGAAAGCTCCAAATTGTTTTGCGGTCAGTTTATGTGATGTGAGTGTGTCCATCTCGTACACAAAACTTAATAACGTTTGCAGTTTGACGTTGAATTGGTAAATGAAACTGATTTTTATCGTGAAAGAGATTTTGTGTTCTGGTCTGCGGGTTACACTACATGTGATCATGCATGTGGTTCTATATAGCAACTGCTCTGGTTCCCCAGGACTGAGCCAAAGAACCACAACTTGACACTATTAAGCACTTTTCCATAGAGTAGAAAAATGAAACAGACTTGTAAAACGTGGTGTATGTCCAATTTTAACCGATCATTTTTCCACCTGATGTATTCATGTTTCTTTTTCACCTGTAAGATCTTTGGTCTTGTCCTTGTTTTGGAATTTGCTCATTTTACATTATCTCAACTTTGACGTTCACAACCAAATTTAATTGGTTTGGAATGTTTCATACACAGTTGAGCTTGTCCCTCTCATCTGAGGCAACCCAAAGATGCTGATAAATGACAAATCTCTCCCAAACGTCTTGCCTTATTCACAGCATGTTGAGACTGTTAAGTCATTGAGGAATGAGGTGATTTTTACCTGGAACGCTCAAACTATTTCAATGCATTATCCATTATCTGCAATGTGGCTTTGATTACAGATCTCACCAAAGTTCTCGTGTACAAGTCAAGTCAGTTTGCATGAATATCAAATGCGTTGTTTTAGTTCACACTTACAATTGACCTCATACTTTGGTTTTGGACGTTCTCCTGTCGTTGTAGATTCTGCTATTGTGCCTTTTCCCCGAGTTCCTCTATTTCTCTTGTAGGATAGTGGTGCAGAACTGATGGTTTTGCTCCAGCACCATTGCGCAAGCCAAAACTTCTGCTTGGTCTTGAAACAAATCACCAATTGCTAGTTTGACTTGAGCTATTGGTAACTGGTGACCGAACTGAGCTACTCTGCTTGGACATTTGGGGAGAGCAGGTAAATGTAAAGCAGTCCAAAGACTGAAGGTGTACAGCTTTCCCGTATACATCGATTTCCCATTTGAAATTCTTTGAGATACTTGGTACTCAACTAGACTGAAATCTCTATCAAAGAAAGCTCTTGCTGTTGTAACAATGACTTGAAAGGAACTTTTTCCCCATGTGGTGCGCCCCACTGTGGGACATAGTGGCTTAATATCGGTGTCACTAAAGCCATTCTCTTACACCACGATCCCATTTCCCCCTCAGTCTTAATGACCACTCAAATGCCTCCAATTCAGATTCTGCTCCAGAAAACTATGTGTAATTGCGGGAGTTTCTAATTTCATCCTACCCCACTGTACAATCACTCCCCCCCCCATAACTGGTCTGTTATCGCTTTAAACTAAAGAGCCTTTTTCATTGTATCATATTGTAAGTATGCACATTTGCTTATTCTGATCTTAAAACTACTGCAAGTTTTGTACTGTAAGTCTATTCCAAATAAAATACTTGACAGATCTGTCGACACTGCTGTTCAAATCATTACGCTGGAGCGACCCATGTTTATGTAAAGACTGCCTTTATTTATCAGGTGAACAGCATCTTCAACTTCTGCTTTACATGGGTTTGGGAGGAGCTCTTGGTGCACCAGCCTGTAAAACAAACACCTCCGTTAACCATGGCAACGCTAGTGACCATCACTGGCTTTATTTTGGGTGTTAGAGTGCGCAAAAGAAGTTATTCTTACACTAACGGCCGGCCTGAACCGGGGTGGCGGGGTGCGGTCCTTCCTGGCCTCACAGGAGCGATTCCTCACCACCTTGCTGTGGATGGCACAGCTGACACAGTAGTGCAGCTTCACATAGAGCTTGGGCAGAACGTATGCTGGAGGACACACACACACACAAGACAGAGGGCGTATAAGTGGAGATGTTAGGAACACAAATGCGATATGACAGGAAAATCAAAACTCACAGTCAAAGACGCTGGCCTCCGAGATGTCTCTCACGGCCGCCGCCTCAACTATGTTCCTGATGACAAACTTCTTGATGGCCTTGTCCTTGGGGACACACCGGGCACAGTTGGTGCAGCGGATGGGCTGCACGTGGCCACGGCCCTTCTTGGCACGACCGTTGTTCCTCCTTTTCTTGGTCTGGAAAACAAATCAAACACCCTTTTCACATAACAATCATAAGTTGCCAAAATTGTCAACATAAGTGATGATAGCCTCTCCCAAAATAATGAACGGTCCAGAGCACATTAGGTGTACGGCTCCATGACTACAAATGCAGGTCAGTACATAATGCTTCTGCCAGATATCTCGTTTCACTTGGAGATGTAATTAATCACTGGAATACTGATGCAAGACTTAATTCAAAAGTATCTATGACAGAATTTGCGGCAGTATTGAGGCTGTCAGTGATCCAATTGCAAGTGACCGATTGAGTGACGACAGAGTGCAATACAAGTCTGAAGCCAACATTCTCTTTATAACTTCGTTATGCCAGCAAAATGACAATTGAATCAACACATTTACTACTGCCGCCACACGTTAACGCTTCATACTATCAGCAGAAAACGGAGTCTGGTGCATTAGTAAGGAGTGGGACAAGTACCAATTAGCTGCCGGTGAAATCAAACAATGGCGTTACCAAGAGGCGCAGTCGTGCAAACAAATACGAAATAAACACAATCTCGTGTAGGTCTGAATACAATGTGTTAGAACGCAGATGTACATTTAGCGAGCCGTCACCGGAGCTTTAGCCGGCCAGCCAGAGAGTTACACAGGCGCAGTGAGGCGCCCACAGCCTTGAACACATGCACGCCATGCTAGCATGCTAACAACTAGCATGAAGGCCGCGGTCGAATTTTAGCCATCTACGATGACATTTATGCGGCAAAATCCTCGACGGACAGCCATATATCGGTTATAACGATTGGGCGGGAGTCCATTTTACGCAGTTATTCATTTGATGTACGCAACTTAGCGAATTTTCCGAATGGAGCATTATTACTGCACGCTCACCATGTTGAACGGGAAGCTGGAAAGAGGACCGGAAGAGGTCAGAGCGGCACAACTACTCACAGTAGCCCCTCCCTCTGCACCACTCACACTCTTTTTACCCTTTATTAAATCAAAAACTGAAATAAAATGCGCAGGGCAAGGCGAAAATAGTAAATAACATAAACTTTCAATTTCAAATAGAATATACTTAATTTGAAGTATATAGTCACCATGAGTTTCCCAGACTGGATGTGTTAAAATTGTCACAACGCCGCCAGATGGAGAGCTGCATCCGGGTATTCTACTCACTTTCATTTACGACACAGAATACATAAAAAATAAAATTGAAATTAAAATTAGAAATAAAATTAAATTAGAATTAAAATAGAATTGAAATAATGAATCGGGAGTAGGAGCGGTAGTAGTACGAAGAACTGCAAACAACTGAATTTTTCTTACATATAAATATGCGAAAATCGCGCTGCATGTAATGACAACACTTAATTGTTTCTTTTGAATCTGGCTTTATTTTTGTGATTACAACTGCAGTGTTTTACATCTCTAAGAACAGACTTTCCCAAATTATTTGCAATGTGTTCATTGATGCACTTTCACAGGCTAGCAAAGTATTAGGAAAGATGCAAATACAGCTTCAAGATGTATGAAGTATGATGGTATGATAGTAAGAATGACACATGGTTTGACTGATCAGTGGGAGTGTTTTGCATGAGAGTGCATGCAACAGTAGTCAGAGTCAACATGAGTCTGAGAGGTGATAGACATTTAATTTTCAAAGAACAATTCTGGCTGTCAAACAACAAACACTGTTCACTTTATTCAAACACTTGCGCCAACAACTCAGTTTGAATAATATGACAATCACAGATGATCACACCCTCAACTCTCCACATAAAAACAGCCAGAGCTGAACAAAGTCCTCCTCAGTTCCCATTTGTCACACCATTTATTTCTTAGCACCTTTGCCAGATGAACACTTCAGATAAGCCATCAAGTCCTTTTAAGAAGTAATTTATTTGTGAGGTGATGATACAGTAGCTATGGCATGATCAAATGTTATCGGTTGCAATGTAGCTCCAGAGATGTGCCACAAGAGAGTTTACGAAACAGATAAGACACCACACATAACACAACAGTAGTCTCTGCAGTCCCTTGTGCGCTTGCAGCAGTTTTGGTGCACCACAACACTTAAGTTGCCACACAAGAACTGTGACATCTCCCTTTCAGTTCCTGCGAGACGTTTCTGTGAGCCCGGATACCTTCGATTTCCCCCCCCTGCATGGCGTCAACATCCGCAGACAGACAACAGAAAGACCATCACGCAAACATACACACACACTCACAGAACCTGGACATTAAATCGCAAATAAACACAAGTGCTACCCGTCCACTTTTAATCAATGCCGATACAAATGAAAACAAAAATAATTTTAAAAAATCTTATTAAAATAATCCTGTGTTCACATGCTTTTATTTCTTCTTGCTCTTCTTATCCTTTGCCTTCTTTTTGTTAGCCTTCTGGGAGCTGGCCTTTTTGTACAGATACAGGCCCACCAGGCCTAGCAAAGTGGGCACCAGAGCCAGACACACCACAGGGAACACGTCATTGACCATCCTCTGCCACTGCGTCTGCTGGCTCAGGGAAAGCACCTCCACCTCAAACTCCAGGGCAGCATCACCTGATAAGAGTTTATACCTGGAGTCAGTGTTTCACATGACAGCAGCACAGAGTGACGCGCGTGATCAGACGCTCTGTTGCTTCTGTAGGTGTGTGCTGGTTTCATTGGAGATCAAGATTTAACCCTTAGGTGCACAACCTACCAATACCTGCACTCTTCCACGAGTAGGGTCATTTTTTTTACCCCATTTAAAATTCTCAAAATATTATATATAGTACATCCTCAAAAAAATATCATGTGTAATATTTTCTTAAATAAAATAATAAATATAATATTTCCTGAAATAAAATATTATATATAGTATGTTCTCAAATAAAATATTATATATAATACTTTTTCAAAATGACTGAAAACATAGATAAAGAAAAATATTGCCTCATGTCACAAACATTTTGAATGAGGAATACCTTGAATATGAATACATTATAATTTTTCTTTATAAAGATTTTGAAGAATGACAACCACTTTTTTTGACCCCACGTGTGCATCAAGGGGTCAATACATGGACGAACGAAGTAAAAACCCAAATATCACACCATATACAGTAACACAAACAATGCTTCGTCTGACATCCTCTTAATTCCTTATTAAGTAAGAATAGAGAACAACTTCGGTGGAGGACAATTTGATTATTGTTTCCTGCCTAATTTTCTATAATGTAATAACACAAATATTGTTGTGCTGTGGGAAGAAAACCTGTTTGTGGAGTCCCAATTGTTTGTCTTTGCTCAAGTTTGTGTAGAGAGGTGTGGGTGGAGTTGTCTGCCTAGCCGGTAGCCAGGGCGTTACAAACAACATAAAATACAGCATGACATCGCTTCTATTGAAATAGTCGGTGGTAGCTGACCTGCATGTGTGAGCTTTGTGTATATTAAGGCAGGTATGCGTATATTAAGATTTTTGTATCGGGCCTCAAATAAAAATAAAAAACAGTGAAGTCCAGATTTATGTTCGTGTTTTCAGTTTTTTTTCTGTGGGTGTTTTCTGCATTTTATTTTGAAAAGAACAACATTTTTCTTACTCCCACGCCCAACCAAACTGTCCATGTACCCTGCAAGCTAACCATTGCTGAGGACTTCCACTGAGTCAGCATCCTGGTGAAGTGGTATTGGTATCATAATAGTGTAATAATTCAAATAATGCACATAAATAACTATGTAAATGTGTTACATTTACACTACACATAAGGCAAAACCATATCCATAACCTGTCTTTGGTTTGTTTCCCCAAATTAAAACCACTGTGGGGGTGAAAGGTTGGGGACCACTGTGTTCAAGCTTGAGGAGTGAAGGCACCTGGGGCCCGTGTTTGTGTGATAGTTTGCATTTGTGTCATTAAGTCGTGTTTGTGTGCACGTGTGTGTGCCTGTGTTGGACAACACATCTCAAACACCTACCTGGAATGGTGGGAGGGTATCCTTTCTTTCCGTATGCCAGGTGGGCCGGGATAGTGGCTTTAATCTTCTGCCTGGATAACAGATAAATATGAAGGTACAATGAACGAAAGCCTCGGTGCTGGTTGGCAATCGTCCATAAATATAATCATTTGGCTCCACACGCACACAGTGTTAAGACCCTTACCCTTCACAAACTCCAACCAGGCTTTGCTCCAGACCTGATAAGATTATCAAACAGACGGAGTCAGTGAGCAGGAGCAGCAACGCACCACCGGCGAGGAGCCGCTGGGGAAAACGTGAGGCCGTGCAGGAAGGTGTGATTCAGAAAATGAAAAAAGAGTCTTGGCATATTTACCGGCGATCACAGTCCTCTTCCCCAGCTCTACGACAAGAGGCTCACGGCTCAGCGACGAGTCGATGACTTTCCCGTCCATCAGTTTGCCCTGTTCAGCACAAAAGCACGATTGCATCGTCACCAAAGGGCCCAAAGGCACATTCGCTATGGAGCTATGGGGAATTTGTCGGAGTGTTTCTGGGAGGCAGTCAAATTGTGTGGATTCATCATGTGCTGCTTTTTTTTTTTTTTTTTTTTTTTTTTTTTTTTTTTTTTCAATTTTACATTTCACTCTTTGCATTTTGGGGCTAGATGCACACGTGGGGTCAAAAATGACCCCAGAGGTTGTTATTTTTCAAAATCTTTATAAAGAAAAATTGTAACATATTCATATGCCAGGTATTCCTCACTAAAAGTGTTTGTGACATGAGGCAATATTTTTCTTTATTTATCTTTTCATTCATATTGGGAAAATTCTCAAAAATATTTCGAGAACTTTTATTGGGGTCAAAAGTGACCCCAGAGGTTGTTATTCTTCAAAATCTTTACAAAGAAAAATGGTACTATATTCACCTTTAAGGTACTCGGCACTAAACTTTTTTGTGACATGCAGCAATATTTTTCCTTACATATCTTTTCATTCATTTTGAGAAAATTCTCAATAACTTTTATTGGGGTAATAAATGACACCAGGGTTTGTTTATCTTCAAAATATTTATAAGAAAAAAATGTTATTTAAAGAATTTTGAGAGTTTTCGTGAAAGACTGTAGGTGTAGGTAAGTTGTGCATCCAATTGTTAAGTGCTGCACTAAAAGAAAAAACTAACTACTAAATAAAAGCAAGTCTATCCACCATCCATCCGCAAAGCAAGCAAATTGAGTGAATTTTAAGTTCTAATATGTCTTTCCAAATGCTCCAACTGTAGAAAAAAACACTTCTAATGCACCAGTTTGAACTGTGTAAGACTTGAACAAAGAACATAACTGAGCAAAGTGAGGAAGAAAATAGAAACTCTGCTGCAATACAATCTAAAAGTCAAAATGCAGAGGTGTCCCCACCAAATCCTGGTCTGCTGTGTGTGGCTAATCATTTCCACAATGACACGCGTGCACACACGCCACACACACAGTCACACTCACACACACACACACACACCTAACGTTATCTGAAAGGTTACTAGTACTACTCCACTGACAGAGTGGAGCGACTTTGCTGACGTGTTGCACCGCCCAGAGCCGCAGAACAGAACTGATCCCGGCTCTCATTCGTTTTCGATTTAGGGGGGGAAATGTGTCTTTCTGCCTCACAATGTGAATGAATAAAACACCCCATCACACACACACACACACACACACACACACAATGCCACATGGACGCGGTCGGCCACTCAGGTGTCCCCCCCCCCC